>NW_019775493.1:15602-37832 GCF_001039355.2 Lingula anatina | reverse complement strand
TATTCTCAATTTTTGGATACCTCAATACAAAATATCTGAATGGCACTTGAATTGGCAAATGATATATCTCCCCATCCTTTCCATAATAAAAATATATGAAAGTACAAGAAAAAGTATCCTCATTTCACCTTCCTCCACCTAGAAACAGCAGCCCCACAGCCATGCTGACTGCCATGTGGGAGCCATAGAGGACATAGTTGTAGCTTGGCCCCACTCTGGTCCTCAACAGGCGGCAGATTCTTAACACCTCCAAATGACCAGTCCCAGCCATCACCTTATCAATAAATGTACATGACAGTATTAGATATTTACCATTGTTTTCAATTCATTTGGAATTTGTACTGGATTCTGCTAAAAAAAAAAAAAATGTCACAATGGTCATTATCTCACTGCTTATTCTATTATTATCATTATTATATTTTTAAAAAATATTTAAATCATTTCTTAGGCTGTTGTTCTAATAAAGACCAACATAAAACAGCATGCACAGTTGACCTTTGCTTTATTGCCTCATTATGTGAAGCAGGCTGCAGAGAGAAAACTGACTAGATTATCAACACTCAGACTGTTTTAACTTACCATGGCCAAAGACAGTACCACCACTATGAGGCAGCTTTCTAGGCTACTCTTCCCAGCTTGTTCAATGGAGGAGGCAGTGTTCAAATACTGGATGAACACCTTTGCATAGTCCAGCTAGATTTCAGTAAAAATATTTCTTAATATTCCTATATCATATTTCAAAGTATATTAATATTATTAGAAAGAATAGATGAATTTCATGTAAAAATGCTGATTAGGATGTAAATTAAGAAAACAAATATATAACTAGTTCACAGAAAACAATGAATTTGTTCACAGTTTTGAAAGTCTGTTGAGTTAAGTTTGGAAAACATAACCTTACCAAACATTCAAATGCTTCTTGATTAGCTGATCCAGCAAACTTCAGTGCTATTGCCATGCATCCTCCAGCTACGATGTTGCAGTAGGCTTGACTGCAAAGAAACCATGAAATTAACTAGATTATCACAAAAATCCTTTTTTTTTTCAAATATTTCATTCAACTGATATTCAAAAATAGGTTAAGTAGATAATAGATCTAAAAAAATAGTCTTTTTACTCTAATAAAACAAGAAAAGAAAACATAATTTCTACACTCCCAAATGGGATAAAGTTGGAATTGTAATTAAATCTTGTACTGGAGCTTTGTTTCATCCATATCTCAAGGCCTTCTCTAGGTGAACTGAAATTCGGCTGTCACCGATGTCATGTGGTTAAAAACTACGCGGGATGTCCCCCCAGTGCCCAGTCCCACAATCAGAGTGGTTGGTATTTCAGGGACCATTTCCATACCAGATCGTATTAGCAGGATCGATCTATCTCCAAGGGGTTTCTCACTAAATTGCATTTAGTTTAAGGGTGCAGGAAAGCTAATTACCCCCCTAGCAGCTTCAGTGGGCATGACAGACATTTAAGCTGCTCAAACTGAATGCAATTTAGTGAGAATCCTCTCGGAGTTAGATCGATCCTGCTAGTACAATAGGTTTATGGGAACCCAGTCTAGGACTGCCATGCATGTCAAGGGTGGGCATTCAATCCTCTCATGAATGACCCTTTCACTCCTCATTTGAACCAGTCCTCCTCCTTGTCGAGGATCAAGGAGTCTCTTGTTTTAAACATCAGTGGCAGTGATGTTCATTTTTAACTTCAGCTCGAGCATGAGATTTAATTACAGCATTCCATCTTTATCTAAGTTTAAAACAAATGGACGAATAAAATTTTCCAATCTGATTCCCATCTGGATAAACAATCATAGCTTGTTTTTTAAATGACTAAATGTTAGAATATGACAAAATAGTATTGGATAATATGAAAAATTTATCTATCATTTGTAATAAATACCTCATAGTTTCAAAGTCAGTATCACAGGTTGGATCATTTTGGTATTTATCCCTGTTGAATGCATACATTTTTATTACCTGTAAAAACATTAGATTCACCATGTAAACTCACATTACATATTGTCAATCTTATTTCATTTTCATTCTTAAGATTAGAAAACCAAAACCACAGACAAAACCAAATGACGTGACAACAGCAAATTGAAAACATATCAAGTTGAGTGGAAGAGGCATCTTTATACCACACCTTTCACCCAATAGAGGTCCAGTTTCACCAACACTGATAACACATTGGTTTTTCTGGCATGTTTAATATAAGCTCTTTAGCAGAAACAGGCTTACATTTTCTCTCTCACACAGACACACAAAGAAAAAAAAAGACCTTCACTCAATGCTGTGGTCAACCAAGAAATGGATGCCTTGGTTGGAAAGACTTATCCATAATGAATTTTTTTTTAAACATTATAACCACAATGTATTTTTGGAACATTGTTGCTATACCTGTGGAATATTTTGTTCAATCCATAATTTGGAAGGCAATACTGAATCCCACAAAACAAGTCCCTGACTGATAACCTATAAAAAATGAAGAAAAAAAAAGTCACTGAAATAAAATATAACATATATTTCTGTTTTGTTATGAATATCATCATTTACAGACCTGACTGACGTGGCAGTGGTGCTAAAGAACCTGGCTTTAAAGGATTTGGCGCAATTAGAAAGATTCACCAGGTGTTTGTGTTCAGCAGCTTGGGGTTTATGTTCTTCAAAGAGTTGATGAAGGATATTTTTTATGAGATGCTGCAATAACTAAACATTTACGTCACTACCAAAGCATTCTTAAAATCAAGAAAAATAATGAATCAAAATTCTGAATATTGTAATCCATGCAGGTTTTTTAGCATCAAGATTTCACATTTTGCATTATCAAGCAAAATCAAGATTGTAGCTGTCAATTTTTGTTTTCTTAATGTTGCTGGGCCCAAAATGCTTCATCTAAGGTACTATGATCATGTGAACTCTCTATTCAAAACAACCGTGAATACAACAACCTGTGTCATTTAAGCATGTATAATTCAGGCACAGCATGCATCTCTTACTTACTCTAAGCATGAGGAAATCTGGCCTAACAAAATCCAATAGAAACTGTGTGTCAGGTGCCATCAACCACTGGGCAACAGCGCTGGCAAATGAGAATAGGAAATGAGAGATATTTTCAGTCATTTTTTTTACCTTTAACTGTACATCAAGTACCATCAAAACACAACTACAAGATCTGAGAGACTTTTAATCATTCCAGAAGTACCACCAGCTGGGTTTTACACACAATTGGGATTAATACCCACAGAGACATACTTGCTCCAACAAAGCTTCCAGGTATTGTTTGTGACCCAGAAATATGCTGTATAGCAACAAAAAAAGTGGGTTTATAGAACCTGGTCAAAGTCTGCCAATCACAGACCAATTATATTTGGGTTGATAACTGCAGGGTCTCTAATAGTGCCAAAACTTAAAACAAGTTTTTGTATTTGCTGATGATATAACTAAATTTACACTGAATGTGAGAATAAAACAGTGTTCAAAGTACACACAATGGACAATGGAAGTGTCACCCCCCTGAATCAGAGTAATCAAATAATAATCAAGTAATCAATAATCAAAGTAGGTAGATCTTGAGTAGTTATAATGCCTGGTCTTTTTTTTTTCTTTTTGTGAAATTTGATGTTAATAAAATGATACCAGGAGCATATCATTCCACAGTCATTTATCGCCCCAAAAATATTGGTTCAGTAGGGGTGACACTTCTATTGTTCACTGTGCGTAGGTATCATAACAATTACAAGAAGCTGGATTAACTCATCTTTTTTTTTTTTAAATCATCAGCATATCAAAATAAAAACTCGCTGTTAATAGCCATCTTTAAAAGAAAAAGCACACCAAAATGGTTAAATAACCAACTTACCTGTTATTGCTCTTGAAGAACATCATCCCTAGGGCCAGGGTAGCACCTGGGGAGGTCACATTGACATTGACTGCATCCCCTTCCTGAAAGATACCCCATTAGTATTATATCTGGGTTAATTGGGACAAATCAAGGTCAAGGCAGGTCAAGAAAGGTCAAGGTTACTGTGGAGCAGCAGCAGCAGCAGTAGTATGTAATTGAATTTCAGAATGTTTATGTCACTTACTTTAATTTGGTAACTTGGAGATTTGTATCGTTCTTTATTTAGGCCTGTCTGAAAAAGAGATGACAATGCTGAAAATTGTATATTTCTTTGATAAATATAAAGAAAAACAGCAAACTGAATCTTCTTTAAAACAATTCATTAATTTTTTCAAAACGTTTTTCCTTTCAAAATGCACTATTTCAAGCAGCACATAAAAGAGTACATGTAAAGAACTGTCATACCATGGGCCTTTTATGTCCTCCAACCATGAAGTGATAGAGCTGGTCAGCCATGTTTAGGTCAGACAATCCCAAGGTCTCACTGCCTCTCTGATGAAAATAAAGGAAATTGAAATAGTCATTCAGGCTAGGAGGAAAGGGTATCCATACAGCTAAAAAAAAATGGTAAATGTCTTTCAAAAACTTATGTTGGAATCTGCTCTGGCATAACATCACTGACAATGAGTACATGTATTATAAAATGTTCTTTTTTTGCCTCAAGAAAACGGATTTATGCCACCATTTTTTTTCTTACCCCTAACATGACCATCCCTAAAGCAAGTCCAGCTGCTAGGGAGTAAGACTCACGGTCAGTAGCATTGTCCATTTCGGGCCCTGGAGGACGGCCTGTAATTAAGATGATTTCAATTTGTTCAAGATAACTACAAATACTCAAAACTAAGTCTTAAAGATGGTAATTTAGCACACTGATGCTAATAAAAATTGGAACTTTAAATATTTCTATATAATGGTTTTGCTGTAAACCAGTCATTAAATTTTACCAAAATGCCCAATTAAAACAATTAAAAATTAACAGAGAGTATGAGCATCGTCTCCCAGTCTATTACCTATCTCAGCCAGCAGTACCACAGCCACCCTATAATGGTTTATCTGTAAACCAGTTGTTGAGTTTTACTAACATGCCAAATTTTTAAAAAAATTATTTAACAGAGAGTATGAGTATCGTCTCCCAGTCTGTTACCTATCTCAGCCAGCAGCACCTCAGCCACGTGCCTGTGTGCCGTACCCTGATAGACCAGACCCATGCCCAAGATGGCCGACACTTGCACCACGTGGGGAACATCCAGCTCTGTGGAGGTAGGTGGCAACATGGCTGCTATGTGGATACTGAGAAGACGAACAGTCGCATGGTCCATTGTGCCTCTCCTGAAACATAAGGAGAAGAGTGAAGTAAAAAAAAAGGTAGCACGATCAGTCATACCACTGTTATAAATTTGCTTTAAAAAAGTTACATTATTACTGTTTGCCATGGTTTAACATAAATATAATTCTTAAAAGTATATAATAAACTGCATGGGGACAAGGTTTGATATGACTATATGATATCAAACAATTTAGACTTTTTACAAACAAGATGAAGAGCAGCAATACATGATCAGAGTAAAATTAATGGCTAAAAAACCCAAAAATATAATAAAAATAAAAATAAAAATGTGCTAACACCATATATACATTCAAACTAGAGTACACTTCTACTTACTTTGCCGCAGCAATTCCCAGCAACAATCCAACACCTGTCATATCATGTCCCTACGGAAATGAAAAAAAAAAAAAGTTGACATTTCACTCAAATATTTTCCCAAAAATTTATACATTAGCAATCCAAAATTCACATTTTTTGGCTGGGATTACTAGCACTGAACCTGCACAATTTGACTTGATTTAACATCGCTGAAACAAAGTGTTTACGGAACTGGTGACTAAACAACATACCCTGCATAAATAGTCATGGACATTCATGGTTGCCAGATTGGAGAGATGACCATTCAAACCCAGGGCCATTAAGAAGCCTGCATGTTCATTGGTCAACTCATTACTTTTTGGTTTGTTATAGATGATCCATGTAGAATCAACCTAAAAAAGGAGTAACCTTAGCTATAATGATGAAGATCATATCCTATGTTAATATTGTGGGCGGTTAAAAATGTCACTGCACTTCCATTTGCCATTAGCTGATATATCACAAATTTTCTTATCATATTGATGCACCTGGCAAAAAAGGATAAATTCAAATCTGTATCTGTAAAATTGTGGTATAGAGATTTCTTAATTTGATAATACTAAGTAAACACATTTAAACTGATCAAGACAGTAACCATTCTAAAAGTTAAGTAAAGTTTGGTTCTTATGTACTGCTTAACATATATATATATATATATATATATATATATATATATCAGCATTGTTTACAATACAATTTTGGTGAAATTTTACAATGGCCACCCGGCCATTTTTGGTCAAAATACAGAATAAGTGTTGACGCTCTCGCCTCCCTGGGGAGGATACTACCTGAGAGGAGTTGGCAATCTTAAGTCCTGCTGCAACTCCATTGTGGAACTGTGGCCACACATTCATGTTGGCTGGGGTCTCGATGTGACTCAGGTCTATGGTCGTGTTTCTAGAAAAATCAAAGCAAGAATTCTTTAGATGGTACCAAGTTTCTGAAGAGTACTTCACATCACAGTTAAATTGTTAATGGAACTTCAATTTTTTTCACTTATATTCTATTGTTTAAGTCACTTTCATACATAGTCTATCATTATACTGAAATCTTTTTTTTTTTTT
The DNA here is from genome assembly GCF_001039355.2 of Lingula anatina. Next base: position 31,181 of record NW_019775493.1, on the reverse strand, counting down.
TAAAGAGAAATAAATTAAAAGAGAAGCAAAATTTTTGGCCTTTTGTTGCCTAACAAGTTAGATATACCAAAAGAAAAAAATTTAATCAAAACATTTTTATACTTATTATACCTTGGTGGCACACGTCCAGTGAGACAAAGTTTGGGAATGGGCAGTGTTTCTGTGACAACAGGGTGATAAGTACTTAATGTAAACATACCCCTGAAATAAGAATTCACCATCGATAACATTTTTCTCAAAAAGTACAAGTTCATCATACAATTATCATAAAATGTACAGATGGAAAAACAGCCAAAACCATCTAGTTTTGGTTTTATTTAGTAGCATTTTATATAGTGAACTAATTTCAAATTTCCAAAAATATATAATAGACACTTCTGGGCAATCAATTTATCTCAAAGTTCATATCAAACCTCTCTAAGCACACTATGAAAATTTAAACAAAAATTCTCAAGTTTCACTGCACTATTCACCTTCCCAATGGGAGAGCCATTGTTCTGATGCAGATAGAGTACAGATGCCTGCTCTGCTCTTCTATGAAATCATGGTCGCTAACTTCAGGCTTTTGAGTAAGCATGATTTTGACAGGTTTAGAAGATCGTAGCAACTTGCGAACTTCCTGAATTCTGTGATCTTCATTGAACCGCAGCCTGAGCAGCTAGTATGTGAAAGCAGTTAGAGATCAACTATTATAAATTAGTGTTTATAAGTTCTATTAGGATGTAATACAAGTTCACAAAGTCAAATATTAATCTGCTGAATAAGCCTACATTTTGACTAGATAATTCATATCATAAAGAATGAAAATGTGGCATGTCAGAAAAAGAAGAAAAAATTCTGCCATTAGAAATTTTGAGCACCTATTTGTTTAGATATTCATCCAATATAAGTATTCCCTATAAAAATTTGATAACATAAAAATTCATACAGAAAAACTATATTGAAAATTGGCAGTACCTCCTTGTCTAGATTATTCATCCCATCCTCATCTTCTCTGACATTTTTGGCAGAGGTCTCATGGCTGCCTGGGGGAGCTGTGTATGGAGTGTGCTCACAGTGGACTTGCTTGGCTAGATCTTCCCTTCCTAGAACAGGTCAAAGGAGTTAGAGATAGCGAGATATGTAAACTGATTTGCTAAAACATCTTTAGAATATCATATCTTGGACCATTGAGGGAGGGGGGCCTCACATGGGGACAGGCCCAACACATAGCCAGAGATAGGGCCAAGTGGAAAGAAGTGACTGTGGCCTTATGTCCCACACGGAACGAAGAGGAATGATGATGATCTTGGACCATACACAGGACTACAGCAAGTATCTAAATAATATGGTCTGAACATCAATTTAGGTACTGATTGTTTTTAAAAAATTAGCATAATGCAAAACTGAAATTATGAACATGATCAGAACATCTTAAAAATCATTTAGGAAATAGGAGAAAATGCTTCTAAATATGCTTTGGCCTTGTTTGATTTTATATAATGAAATATATATAGTGAAATTTCACCATAAAAATTCAATTAAATAAAAACTAAACACCTCTGAAATTACTACATTTTACCCTTACCTATTAACTGATAGGCCTCCTCTGGTAATGTAGAAGGTGGTGTTTCTCTACCATGGTAGATTGCTTCTCTCAAAGGCAATGCCACCCCCAGTGGCAGGTTTTCTATTGACTCAAAGGTTATTCCTAAAACAGATGGAGCATCCTCAGCATTTCTTTGGCTATATTAAACATGTAAACACTCATTTTTTTACCAGGCAATTCTCAGTAAGAGAGCCATAAACCCATATTCCCCTAAAGTAAAGGCTACTATAAATAGAAAAAGTAGCACATTTTTTAAAATTTTTATTTTTAAATTTTGACCATTTTAACCAAGTTACAAAAGCCTTACTAACCTAGTTCAGTCATCAGCTGCAAAATATTTGTAGAAATGGAGGCTTGAGATGATCCAGCAAAACTTTTGGACAGTGAGACATTAGTTGATGTTGGTCTGTGACCTAAAATGGAATCATACCATATTATAATGTACATTAATGTAGCAAAATATTTAATGCAACTGAAACCATTTTGAAACCATTTTGACTGTGGTGATTTCTAATTCCTGTCATTATTGATTTTCTGGAATAAGATATATTGATGCTTATCATTATTCTAAGTATCTTCAAATTAAGTTTCAAGAGATTTAGAGTAACATCTTGCTATTAAAGAATCAGGACAAATAATATCAAGTCACATTATTTTGAGTTTATTCATACAGCAAAAATCCTCACCTGCTGCTGCGATTTTCTTTAAATATTTCTCTTTGTCCGGTTCTTGTCCACTGTTGGTACACAAGACTGTAAATAGCTGAAAGATGGAGGTTTGATGCTCGTAATACTGCATGGATGTAGAACACAAACCTGGGTTCATGAGCCAGAAATAATCAAATATTCTGGACAAGCAAATTAGAATTCTAAAAGTCAAAATGTGTTGATGACCACCATGAAAACTTACAATGTGACTGTCAACATGATCACACTTACTATGACAATATTTCTGACTGATAATGTCACATTTTGAAGGTAAGGGAACACATCGGGTTCTGCTCCCTTCAGCACTTGGTACAGCCATCTGTAGATGCTGGGAGGGTTCACACTGAAAAATTGGGGCCTGTGCATTTTTTGAAGATTTTCTGAAAAGAAAACAATAAGACAGTTACACCAACTGATTCACATAAAAGATGGATTTTAAAACAGACTAGAGCAGTTAGTTTAAAAAAAAACACATCTTGCTACATTAGTAAACTTGCATTAATATAAAAGTGTATACTATGAAAAATGTCTGTCAAAGATAACCAACCTTTCCATATTTGTCCATTTTTAGAAGGGATAAATTTACTTTTCTTTTTGACAAAATAAATAAATAAATAAATAAAAAATACAACTTGACTCACCAGGAGAAAATTGGCTTCTTTCTTGCAACACATTAAAAAGATGTGGGAAATCTCTGCAGTAATGATCAATGTAAGCCTCACACTTTAGATCTCTGGAAACAGAAAAATTCCATTTATAAATATAGATTTATAATATCAAATTACAATTTTGGTGACTTCTTCCATTAAAAATAACACAAAATGGTATGCTTACCAACAAAATTATACAAGAACAAAATAAATTTTCACAAAAGCATTCTACATAAAGTAAAATACTGTGCAATGATAAAAACCAGCCGCTAAAACTGTACTCATTATTATTATTACCTTGAGAGCTGGTGTAGCACTGTTGCTATTGACTTCAGCTCCTCAGAAAGTAGTCTGTTGAGTTTGGCATTCTACAAAGAGTGAATAAATAATCTTATCAAAAGTACAGTGACTGCGAGTCACTTACCATGAAACAATTCAATAACCTAATTAATATACACAAATCTCATAAATGCATCCAATTATGAAAGGTATTGTGAACCAGCAAAAGACAAAAAGGGGAGATGCAGTGTTAGAATTCACCAAAACAAGGTCATATAATGAAGTACATGATATAAATCATACAATATATAATGTCATATAATACCAATAAAAAAACATTCCATGGTACACCATCATATTGCACATTGCATTGTACTTGAATATTTGTTTCCACTGCTATTGTTATTCATACCTCATATGCCAAATGTAAAGCAAACATGACTGCAGGTATGTGTGAGAAGAGCAAAGCCTGCACATCTGCTGTGCCCACTGTGTGACAGGAAAGGGATGGGGACTGTAAGGGAATTGGTTCTTCTACTCCCAGGCTGTAAATGTGGGTATTCTGACTGAGCTTGTGATGATCAGAAGACAGCAGGTATTGCCAATCCTGAAAAAAGTATCATTTCCATAAAAAATGTTGGTTAGGAATGGAATGATTCACTGAAACTGATATATATATATTTTTTTATACCAATTATTAACCGAACAGCACTTAACTCTTTTCAAGACATAGCAATCGCTTCGTTATTTTCTTTATTGTGCTCACCTCTTCAGTTCCATGGTCTGATGTTCTTGCTTTCTTTGTAGTCATCACAGGAGATGCACTGCTGTCCATATTGTACTGTTACAGAGATGAAAGGAGACAAATAGCTACTGAGGCAAATGAATTAGACAGCTTAAACATTCCTTATGCAAAGTTTTGTGATAAAATAAGACATACAATTACCAAATATCTGAAGGTAAAATATGTGAACTTACACCAGATGAATACTCATTTACATAACATGGAACATATCCTATTGCCAACATTATATCACCTTCTTTGTAAGAGCCAACTTTCCAGCATCGTATCCCATCAGATTAAACATGCACTTGACAAACTTTGTCCACTCTGATTGACTGGAGACTATACCAGCTGCATTACGGACTGCATACCACTTGACCAGCACCTGTATGCCCACATCTCGGGGCAGAACCTGGCTAACTGCTTTCAGACATAGCCTCACTGTATAAAAGTAATGGTCAACTTTCAGAAATCAGAGTAAGTGATGTATCCCATTCCTTGCTAATCATATAAGACAATATTTTAATCTGCTATCAAGTTAGTCAAATATTATTAATATTTTACAACATAAAGGAATAAAATTCCCAAAAAGTCACAACCTTAATAGGTTAAAGACTTGACTAAAACTTATACATGTTAGGGACTTACAGAGAAAGACCTATTTACCTAAAGGGGATTCAGCAAGTTCTGGTAGCCCAGTATGAAATAGCTGGCCATTAGCAAGTTCCTGTAAAAGACAATATAATTGTTAAATAACTTCTCCAACTTCATATCCAATATTTCATCAGATAACTGATAACAAGTGTTGATTTTATTACCCTTACAGCAAGATTCAGATCATATTTAACTCTACAAAATATAAATCTTACAATAGTCAACCTGTTTAAAAAACAAAATTTGCTTCACAGGAGTCTGGAAGCCTATTATTCAATAAGAAATTATTTAGTAACACCCAATTATCCACCAAAATGGCCCTCGTACCACAGTGAACTGATTCTCTACAGGATCCTTTATCCCTGCTATAATACTAGGGAACTGCCAGGAAGACAACTCTTCAGCCAAGGAACCATCTAGAAGCTGACTCGATTCATTGAACTCAGTTGGCACTGGTGATAGCAGATTTACCTTTAAATATTAAAGAAAAAAGTATGACAAGTTGATAAATATCCACTTCAATCTAACATTTTATGTGGGGCACTCATATTAAAATGAAATGCTGCAAATAATAATAAACCCTTACAGACTAATAAACAATAAATTAAACTTTTATCCATATTTTTATCCATGCATCTTTTTCATTCTCCAATCTTACACCTTACAATCACAAATTTCCATAATACCATTGGCTTCAAAATGTAAAATTCAATTTCAACTTATGTACATATCAATATATTTTTCTGTCAAGCCCCTTTAGTGTCTTTAAAAAAAGCTTTCAGTGTCTTTAAACAGTGACTTCTTCAATTAGTGTGTAATACCTCCTCTTCAAATCCTGTGTCCATGGCACTGGGAGGTCTACTGGAGGAAAAAGGTCCCTGCGCCGGGCTGTCTGGTACAGGGGGATAGGACAAGGAAGTGGAAGGCGTGGCCAAGGGAATGCCTGGAACATGGATACTGTTCACTTGTGTGGTGCCTGTATACAGCACTAGGTTACTACCAGGGTCCAGGACCACCATCATGTTTAATGTCTGAAATATTTATGGATTGTGGTTATTGTGTGGCAATTAAAATGATCCAAACACCATGTTTTCTTTAAAGGACTATTCAATATCATACTGCCGAACTCTTTACTTTAACAAGTGAACCAAAAAAAAAAAAAAATTCTGGAGTATTACAAATGTCTTTATATCACATACATAAAAATAAGTTCATTTCTATCATCAACATCATATCTTAAAGTGCAAAACCCTAAAAATTTGCAAAATGAAGACTTTTTTTTTGGAAGCCTACCTCCAATGGACCAGCATCTCTGGCAGGAATGGTCTGTGCTGTTCCAAATATCAACTGACTTCTGTCATTGCTCTCTTCAAATTTCAAACACCTGAAAGTAAAAGCAGAGTTTAACCAATGCATTACATTATTCTTTATACTTCTTTTTAACTGCTGCAGAAATATTTGTCTGTCCCACATGTCAGCCTGTCTTAAAGTACCTGTTTATTATTTCACTTTTAAGTATATTTAAATATACATTAAAGGTAAACTGGGAAGAACTTTGATAACAGATATTTTACCTAAGTTGTTTTTCTGTTGGTATTAAGTAGCACAAATACTGCTGTTCACGCAAGTCAGTGGTAATAAAGACTTTACTTGCACGGCCACTGTGCCTGCGACTAAATGATATAAACCACTATTAAAATGGAATTAATGTCATGCACTGCTAAATTTAACTCTCCACATGAGATTCAAAATTCCACAATAAATACATTTTAAACAACACAAAGAAATATAATAAATTCCATTTTATAACCAAACTGCCATTTAATGGCACTTCTCTTGCCAAAATGAAGAGTTGTTTTGATCCCTTTAAGTATATGTTTAAAAAATAAAATCATCATAATGATTAGTTTTATATATGCCTGTTATTGTCTGAATTTGTAAACCTCTTTATATTCAATTTAAGTTCCACTCAATTCAAGCATTATCAACAGAATCACAAACACTGTGCCTACCCTCCAGTGATGCCGAGATCCGTCCACACTTGTTCCAGACACACATCAGGCGTCAGGGGCTCCCCCGCCTCGGCACAGGTGTCATTCCAGAGAGTGGTGTTGTGAGTCACTGGGGTACGAGACAGACACGCTGGGGACCGCACTCCAGGAGATGGAGTCTGGAACCTATAGAGACTGTTTGATGCCACGGATGGGGACTGCATTTGACTGAAATGGGACAAAAAAAAAAAAAAAAAAAAAAAAAACCTGTTTTGATATAATGAATTCTCAACAGAGGGCAGTTGTCTGAAACAATAAAAGAATATCTAAGAAAACCCAATCAAATGTTTATAATAAATGCTTACTTGAGTGATGCTGATTGTGTGAGAGATGGACTACTGATAGAGCGCGAAGCAGGAGAGTTGACTCGGCTGGGGTGACTTCTGAATGGTGACATGCTTGAAGATGGTGACAGGCTGGAGAAGGTCACTCTGGACAGGGAACTACTGCTGGAATGACTATGTCCTGGCAGTGGTGTTGTGGCAGCAGACTGGACAGGAAGGCTGCCCATCAAGTCCATCCCAGAGGCTGAAAACCCTTCCTGGGTAATATAATAATAATAATAATAATAATAATAATAATAATAATCTTTATTGGAGAATCGCAACCCGAAGGTTGAAGTTATACAATTATGTTATACAATTATATATGAATATTCAAGTCAAGGAAGCCTGGTCATTTTTTCATATGAAAATAAGGGAACAAATAACCCCATTTACTTTTCTAAATTATGTCAAAGACAAGTAAAATTTGATGATCTGGATGAATCACAGATGATAGAAAGACTTTATTCAAAAGTTCTAAGTCTTGGAAATAACCCTTGGCTTAAACTAATTCAGTGCCATACAAATAAATCATAAAATGGTCTTGATCTAGCTGTACCTCTAACTTTGCCCTTCTTATCTTCCATATAGAGTGCACCCCATGTACTGTGTCATACAGCACAGCAAGTGAGGGGTCCTCACTGGTGAACACTATCTGATGGCTGTGGCTGGTCACAAACTGGACCTTTGATGCATTCATACCACCTAGGAAAATACATAATTTTTAGGATGATGAGTCTTATTGAATATTTGATATATTTTTTTTTTATCCCTAAGGCCATAATATTTAATACAAGCAACAATTTGTTACATTGTTAAAATTGTTTAATTTATATACAGGAATTTAAAACTGTAGTTGTTACAGTACAAATATTTTTTTCTTTTTGGCAAATATAATTTAAAAAATGTATAACCACCCTTTAGCTTTTCTTTACAAACACAACATATTCATAAGCACCAGTGAATTGAAAACAAAAACAACTCTTGTTGCATAAAGGGGAAATGTGTCTCCTTCAATTTTTTGCATAAATTAATCCCAACGAAACAATATTATAGATCAAATATGGCAATGAAAACATATCCCTACTCAATAAAAAATATGACATATATTTGTCTGAGCTACATTCTCTATGTCTCACCTGCAGACTTGCTAATGACAGGTGCCAGCTCATCCAGGGGGTGGAGCATAGTGAAGAGGACAGGGAGCGGGCTCACCCTAGACCATACAAACAGAACAATATATCTGTACTTCAACATATGAAAATATCCCAGAGAATCAAACTAAGTGAATTTTTTTTACAAAACTTGTAGATAACAAGGCTAGTATCAATTTAGGATACATTATTCAAAAGCAAATGTTTAAGATCATTTATATACAAAAATAAACATATATGACAACTGCAAGACTATTCAAACAGATAAAAAATATCAGTCCCAATGATATTTATAAAAATTATTGTTCATATATATTACCTTTTAGAATTTGCCATCTCTCTGTGTGTCACAGTTCTCTCAAACATCAATCCATTCTTTATAACCCAGGCTCCAGATACCTATCACAAACATCAATATATAGAAACTAGACATCAGTTGTGATGAGCACACCAGAGCAGTAATAGATTGTCACATCTATCCCAGCCCAATTTCCTGACTGACTTAGGGAAATTATTAACTGGTAAAGTATCAGTTTAATTTTCAAGCTATAGATAAAAAATTCTGTTCATACCCGAGTTTCATGGATGAAAGTTGTAAAAACTGAAAATCCTGAAAACATAGCTTGCATTTCCTCATTGCATGAAGACCATATAAAAAATATGATCAAAGAGAAGACTGAAAATCCTGAAATCAGGCATAATCCTGCAAACTTTCATCCATGGGGTTTGTTCATTATCAATTAATATCCATGCTATACGTATAACAAGACATTTTACCTGGAATGGCAATGTGGAAATGTAATCTTTTCCCTCATCAGTGAATACATTCACACACCCAGACTCCACAATACATATCCCATGTTCTTTGTGACCTAGTGGCAAAATAAAAACATCACAAAATAATTTCTGTTCCAGCAAAATTGCAATTAAAAACAAACTGCATTTTCATTGTAACTCTCACAAAAACCTTCAGAACATGAGTACTGAAAAGAAAAGATTTGTCAGTGCAAATTATAATTTTAATTAAAAAAAAAGTTTAATTTATATGACACGGTTCTTCATTTAGAAAATGCATATATTGCACATGTTAAGAAGCTATAAGTACTTTAAAATGAACTAAATGTTTTGAGTAACATTTGAAATACAAACCTATCATATCTAAGGTATTACTTTTCTGTTCCACATCACTCAAGCTGTCCGGTAAAGTAAATGTGCACCACAAGGCCTGAAAATAAATATACAGACAAATAAATAAAATAAGTAAAGTAGTTCAAACCATTTCTAAATATTTGCATATAACATATATTCAAATGAAAAAATCAGCATTTTTCCAGTTTCAAGAATCCTCCTGTATAAGTAATTTGCCATCTTTTATCAAAAAAATTTTTCAAAATACATCTTTCCTTATAGTTTGAAGCTTAAACTTAGTCAACTAAAAGTTAAAACTCCTAAACCAAAACTAAAGGGTATCATTTACCTGCTGTACTGCTGAGTCGACAGTGACAGTTTTAATAACCTTTCTGCTTTCCTCATTCCCTCCCCTGCTCCACACGACAGTGGTTTCCTTGACGTAGAGTTCCTCAATACAATTGTTTGTCACATTTTTCCTCTTGTGCCAGTGCTCCTTCTACAACAAGGAAAAATCAAAAATACATGTCAAAAGATAAAGACCAACATCTTTTCATGTTAAGATCTGCTTCCTCTGCAGCACTACATTTGTGTCAAAACTGAACAGGGCCGAGAATGTAATTATTTTTCAGTTATAGTACAATACATGTAAAAAAAAGCTTCATACCGAGCATTTTGATAAAACTTTGCACAGACTTATTTCTGGATAAGTGTGTAATCACATACATATAAATACCACACATGCTTACTTTTGAGTTTTCATGTAAGGAAATATCCTTTATTGCTTTCACTAGCGGTATTCCATGTTCCAGTGTTGATGACTTCTTAATCTGCAGCTGTACTTTCCCTGGATGAGCTGCCACATGCCCCCTCCCATATGGTTCAAATTCTTGGGCTTGGTAGGCACCAATCATATCCTGGAGATCCAGTGTGCTTAGTTTGAAAGTACCATTAAACACCTAGAAACAAATTAAAATACATGTATAAATAAAATCAAATAGACAGCTTTTTAAAATCAAAAGATAAACAAGCCTTTGATATCTACTAGTACATGTACTCCCCCTTGCCTCAGTTTTTGGCCTTACAAGCTCACGGTACCCTTACCGCTGGTAAGGCCTCATAGCAGTATGTTCAAAAACCTTGAGACACTTAAGTACCTCGAAATGTCCACGTTCTGACAATCTCTGTGGGTCCTCCGTTGTACCTTGTAGTATGTAAATCCAATTAAATTCGACAGAAGCGCAAATGGATGGCCAAATGCTTATAAAACATTATAACTGGAGCTAGGTCGCCTACATGGATCAAACACCATTTTTCACAACTTGTCGCCCGAGGGCGCTATAAAAGTTTACATTGGAAACACGAAACAGGTCAACTCCATTTCGAGGTCGACCTTGAAAAGGTGGTCATCCTTTCCGCAAGTGTACCACAATATGGCATGCTGTTGTGTCAGTGCAGTAGGAAGCTGAAATAAAATGACCAAAACTTTATAAACATCGTGCCTGAAGGTACACCAAAACACTTTTAATTGGATTTACATACTACAAGGTACAACGGAGGACCCACAGAGATTGTCAGAACGTGGACATTTCGAGGTACTTAAGTGTCTCAAGGTTTTTGTACATACTGCTATGAGGCCTTACCAGCGGTAAGGGTACCGTGAGCTTGTAAGGCCGAAAACTGAGGCANCCCCCCCCCCCCCCCCCCCAAAAAAAAAAAAAATGGTTTTCAGTTTTCACTTTGATCAGTGTCTCTGCTCTTTAAACATTTTTTTTTTAAATTTTGGCGTTTTAATGTATTACATGAAACTTCCATCTCGTTCAAACATAATAAGGTCGTTTTGGGGGTGAACATCGGAAAAGTGCAATTTAACAAGGGATATCATCTGTCCCTATCTAAGGGCTTCGGTTAACGCGGTCATGGTGGAACGGTGGCGTGCTTCCTAGATATACAGTTAATGTGCAAGTAACAGGCGCCAATTACCTATATGATGCTGTGTGGATTCTTTAAGCAGTAGTGTTAGAAGATTCAGCATCTGCTTGTTAACGCTGAAAGTGCTGTACTTACTTCATTTGGTGAACGACAAATACAAGGCAAAATTCAATCCTTCGCGCCGCACCACGGACTGAAGACCAATTACCTTCTTTATAAAAATATATAGGTATAATAAAGCAAAATATTTATTAAGATAATTATATTAATTATTTCATAACAATTCAAAAGAAAATATGTACATTGAAATAGAGTGGAAATTCAAGCACCTGTTCCAAATGGTATTTGCTCCGTATCTATGCTTGACCCAAATTAATAATCACAACACAGCAAGGCACAACGTAGTCAGGGTCCAGGGTAGGCTTAGTCTGTCCCCAGGACAAAGAGCGATGTCGTTGTTGACGAAGGCCGGTGGTGTTGTTTCCCTTTCAATTTTTGTGGCATTAGTAGCGTATCTGCACCGAAGCTACAATGATAAAATCCTCAACGATCGCTTAGACTCTGTGTTGAGAGGATTGCTTCGCGCAGAGAAAAAAGTTAGCTTTGAAACACGGACTAGAGTTGCAGTTGGATTTGGCGCCTGTGTGGACGGATTTGTTAACGCAACTGATATTTTCCATAACTTAGGTTTCATTCCACCAGATATACCTGAGCATTACAGTGTGATAAGGGACCAAGATGAGCTAGGGAAAGTATTTTCGTACTTTTTTAGACACGGAGCTGCTGGAGAGTAAGTAACCATAAAAGGACGGAGCACATTGATTGTTTACAAAATAAATAGAGCTGCCCAAAATACAGTTTATCAAGTTACCATCGTATGCAGACATATTATTGAATTGGTTTTATCATATAGTTGTACTTTTCATATTTCACATTTGCAAGGGCATGTTAGTCTTAATTATTTTTTTGACAAACTTCTACATCAATATATGCCATATGGGGTTTTAAAAAGAAAGTACTGTGTACAACTGTATCTTTTATTGTTCTTTGTCAAATATAAACATCTTCTTAAGCTTGTATGATTCTAAATTTATTTAAGTAAGATGAAATATATCCATTACCTTATTCTTTTTTTTTTTTTTTTACTCCAGGAGATATATTGAAAACAGGACTCTATTTGAATCCATTGTAAATGAGGCAAGGCGGCATTCCTTCACTAGGTGGGCAGTTGGTGGAAATGCTCCCGTGATGGCCCAGAGGTTTGCTAAAGAGGGATGTGAAGTGATGCTTGGAGCCAAAGTTTCTCCCCATCTTGCTGGCCTATTGGGATCAAATATTAAAAGTCAGTTCTCAGCAAACAGACCTCAAGTGCAATTTAGTGTGTGTGTGTGTGTGTGTGTGTGTGTGTTTTCAGAATATCTGCTTTATAATTTTTGTTTTTATCTACAGTTGTAGCATAAGTTTGATGTGTAATTTTTTCATCATTATACATACTTAACAGTTTTTTTTTATATAATCAGGTCCATGCTTGCAGGATGGATCCTTTTTCGAATGAAATAGAATTGGCATGCTATTTTTTTGCTTTTTAGTTGCTGGAGATACAATAGACGATGAGGACATCCACATAGCCTTAGAATATGCTACAGGGACATCTTGGGGTAACTTCAAATCTCCTAGGGCAAACAGGTGTGTTGAAAAATTCATATAAAACAAATGGAAGGCATTTAATTTTTCAAATATTTTCTCCCCACAAAGTTTATATTTCTTGTGTAATTAAATATGTCCTCATATTTACAGAGATTTGTCATATGATGATAATGCATGGAATATGAATTTTGCATTTAAGGCAGCAATAATAAATTTTTACCTTTTTATTTTTTTCTTTAGATTTTTTATTCACAGTGACCAGTTTAATCCATACATTGACTCCCTTGAACTGTTCAGTCAAGCTGCAGCTTCTTTCTCTCCCCAACTACTTGTTGTGGGAGGTCTACAGATGATGGATAGTTTTCCTTTCAAGCCAGGTAGATGAATTCTAGACAAGGGGTTGGAAGCTTGCACAAAACAGCATTTGCATGACAATTAACAAAACTATTTAAGAATTAACACCTACATGGCTTTTGGATGAGGGGAGTGATTTCAATTTTGTGGCAATTTTTATTAAATTTATAAAATAAGATGGCATATTCACTCCTATCACTATATTACATGGGTTAAATAAAAATTTATTTCGCATATCTGATCTACACATTTAGTAGAGCACTTCACAGATTTTAAGGGTGTCCTAACAGCAACAGATGCGATGCAAGGGATATTTACTGTGGTAGATGTAAAATAAATTTTGGTTTTTATATCAAAGTTTTCCAAGGATATGAGACACATCTTTTTCTTTCAGGTGTCCGCAAAGAACGCCTACAAAAGCTTGGAGAAGTTTTAGCTTCGACTTCTAAGAATACCATGATTCATTTTGAAATGGCCTCATTCAGTGAAGAAGCACTTTTGCAAGATTTGGTAGAGCATGTTATCCCATACTCAGACTCACTGGGGATGAATGAGCAGGAACTGCCCAATTTATACAGTGCTTTAATGAATGGTACTGCAACATTAATATCAGATGCCTATCCCAGGATTGCTCATGTGCTTGATCAGATGAGAGCAGTGTATAAAATTCTCAGTCAAACATCAGAAAAAAATAATAGGAGAAAACTGACAAGACTCCATGTTCACACCTTGGCTTACCAAGCAATTATAACCACCTCTGGCTCGCCATGGAAGAACACCATGTCTGCTGCTGCTAAAGCCTCGTTAACAGCAAATCGCCATGTCTGCGGGTCCAACTTCATTCATTTGGAAAAAGCAAGGTTAATTATTGATGAATCTTTTGCTGCTAGTCAGGCACATGGAAGCAGAAGGATTTCATTTGAGAATAATCGACCAGTGTCATGTTGGAAAGAGGGCAACTACGAGTTTTGTGTTGCTCCGGTTCTTGTCTGCACCCAAGTGTTTCAAACTGCTGGAGGTGGGGATAATGTTTCTTCAGCAGGGCTTGCAGTGCAGATTTAGAGGGAAAAGTCCAAAGTCAGTTCAAAATATATAGGGTGGATTGAAAAATTACTACTTTAAACCACTGAAGAATTCTCCTTTATAATTCTATGAAATTTCACTTCGTACTAAATCAGTGTTGCCTCTGGTGCTTAAAAACTTTCACTCAAAAGCCTTAGTAACATCTGTGTAGTAATCGAAAATAATAGTTGATAAGTGCAATGTTGGAAAGAATCATTGAGAGGTTTCACCTTCGATTTCTTAAAATATCTGATTAATTGATCTCTTTCACACTAGCATAATGCTTTTACACATCTTCTATTTGTCTTGGCTTCTACCAGGTAGACTTTTGATTACAAACTGTTTTGCTAATCTCTTTTACATTCTTTTATGAAGTCGGACACCATTTGGTGAAATTCATATTATGTGGTCTTGATAGTAGTTAATGTTGATCCATCCTATTGAAGATGGAGGGAATTAAGCATTATTAAAAATGCTAAACCATCACCAGGGAGACTTCAAACTGCTAGATACTGGCAGTGCTTATTATTTGGACTATCATTTTAGTATTCAGTGTCATTTGGATATTTCAGTATCATCTCCAAGAGGTAATACCAAGTAAGGTACTGGGTGTAAATTTTGTTGTACTATAGAGAATTATTTTTGAGAAGTTGAAATTTAAAGGGGAATGTATTTTATCTACACAACACACATCTTGTGTGCAAAAAAGCACAAAAAAAGCAATATTTTTTAAATGGTCCAAACTAAGGGTTTGTTAATCATTTACTGATACAATTCAGGGTCATAATGTTGTCTGTTGATTGGAAAGATTTTTTTCTTGACTGTTATATGTAGGTAAAATGATTTTGACATTTAGACATCAGTCAAATTTAAGTCTATTTTTGTACCTTTTATCCATACAGTTGGATAGGGTTAAGTGCTTTCAACTCATTTCATAATTATGTAATACACACTTAGCAATATTTTTATAGGATGAAATGCACAATCAGTTACTTTTTAAATAAGAACCCACTGTTAGCCATATTGTATCGTTGTCCCAGCAATACTATTTTAAAGTCCCATTTAATTTTTTGTGAATGTCATTAAGTTTTTTGTGAATGTTTGTATCTCAACATGTATGTTTCAAAGGTGTAAAGACAGTGAACCATTTCATTACCAGAACCTGGTAATTTTGGATGTTTATTGCACTCCAAAGATTTCATTGCATGATTGAGCAATATTTTTGTGAAACAAAAATACCAGTAACATCTGTGATTCAAATTTTAC
>NW_019775492.1:346697-364456 GCF_001039355.2 Lingula anatina | reverse complement strand
TTTTTTTTTTTTTTTTTTTTTTTTTGTATAACATTTTCATTGTATGTTTATGAATGTCCTTGTTTTTCAAGCATTTTTCTGCCATTTTCTCTATACATTTGCAGCGCTGCCTTAATTTTTAATTTTTTTAATTATCATTTTTGAAATAATTAATAATTTCTTTATGAACGATCACACCTCATGAATGTGTTAAACTATGATATATATTCAAATGCACTTTTTTTAAAGTCATCAAATTTATATTATATTTTGCAAGGAATAGTAATACATATCAATTATTTCATGATATGTATTTTTAACTTCTAATGAATCAACTAATAGACTAAGTCTATATTTTATGTTTTAGGACATGAGTGGCATCCATCATGTTCAACGCATCAAAAAACTTACAGAATCGGGTGATGACGACAATGTCAAACTGGTAATACAAAGACCAGCAAGGGTCAAGGTCACCAAGAGAGGCCATGGGTCAAAGGAGAGGGGTCAGAGGTCAAAAGAGTCAACCCCTGAGAGGGACAGAGGTTGTACTTACACTGGTCAGTCTTCTAATCATTTAAACTGCAGGGCCAGTTCGCTGACCGCGAGAGGAGTAGGTGGGCCTGGGCAGTTAGAAAGTCCCACTGCTGTAAGTTCGGGAAGTTATGAACTGGAAAGTTTAGAGAGCAGTTCGCACAGTGAAGAAGGAAGGTGTAGTGACTTCTGGACTCAGTCTGATAATATGATGCCACAGTCAAGAAAAGGTTTAATGAATTCCCCTCGTCCCAGAAAGGAAGCAACTCTGACCAAAGGGAGGTTGGTAAAGATTCACAGAAGACAGAGATCAGACCCATTAAGATTCTTCACTTCTTGCAGTTTTTACAGCAAAGGCAGACGACAAACAGTCTCAGAGACGAGCAGCATTTATTCAGTCAAACGTAAGGATAGTTCAACAAAAACAAGATTATTTATCAAGAGAGTGATCACTAAGGCAATCAGAGATGACATGGAGATATCTCCACACTTGAGATTAATTGTGTGTGGAAATCCTAGCGATTCCGTGGCCAGAATGGTGCTAGGGGTGAACAGAGATGTGGCACCCAGTGTGAGGCACCAGCTCTACAATCAGTACGATATCGCCATTCCACGGAGCGGGGCACCACTGCGCATGCATTGCATGTCAGAAGACACGACAAAAGAGTTTGACAATCAGTACCTTGCAGCGCACATGGCTGAAAAGTTAGAGCAGCGTCCAGCTATTGCTGACCACCTTGCTATACTTGGACAGAAGCTCACACACTTGAAGTGGGTAGAAAGGGGTATCCCTGTAAAAAATATCGGACAATGTCTTTTGGAGGAGAAGCCAAAGCTTGTGGCTCACGTGAAAGTGATGTCAATGAAACAAGACAGTAGGTTAGCCAGGCTGACTTCCCACATAGTATTCTGTAAGCATGCTCTGTATCTGCTGACATTCTGTGTTGAGAAGTATGTGAAAAGTCCAGAGGATGTACTGTGCAGTTTGCAGAATGATCTCGTCAAAATAAGAACATATGCAGGATCAGTGGTGCCTGTATTTCTTGTAGCCACCGTCAGCAAAGATACCAGCATATCCAAGGACTTGCTCCTTAAAATGGGGAGTAACCTTGAACAGCATTTCAGAAGGGCGTATTACAGTCACCTGGTCTACAACAAGGAAAGCGATCTACCATTGTTCACACTGTGCGACAATACAGAACAGAGCCCCTCCGCCATCTTGTCCGACATATCACAACTGCGAGATAGGATCTTCACCCTGTGTATCGCCCAGCCATTTATGAAAGTGAAATATCCTCTGGGTGCTGTTGTGGTCAGAAATAGCCTGTATTCCGAGGGTGGAGAACTTGTGAGGACTTTAAACCAGTTACAGTCTGCAGTGAAGGACGTGTGGCAGAAATGTACAGAAAAAGATTTCCAAATGGTACTGGAATATCTGCACAACTCAGGAGACATTATTGTGAAGAGTGAGTCATAAGCGTTTTCCATGACCTTAGATCAGATTTTTTTTTTTTTTTTTTTGTGCTCTCGCATTTACTGGCAGTAATGTACAGTAGAAACAAATGCCAATTTCATCATTATGTGTTAACTGCAAGATTTATTGTTCGTCATGCCATAGCTATTTGCAAAAAGTTAGCAATCTATATATAGCTATCAGAATGGAAGAGTGCAGAAAATTGTAAAGCTTCTTGTCACGAGTGAATGTTTTGAGTCATCCAGTAGAATAAATTTATGGTAAAACTTACGTTGGCAACTGACTGATGTTGCAGTTGCAATCTGAGACCATTCACTATGTAAAGACCAGGATAGACATGAAACTTGCCTTCAAGCACATTTTTGCCATTTGTGCCTGCAGTTATGTATAATAAAATATAATTCTTACATACAAGTTCAGCAACTCAAAAACCCATGATGAACATTAATTTTATTTTCAGACTTCTATCCCACACCTCTTTGCCATAGTCCTATATTGGACATGTTTGTCCTCATCAATCAGCATCAACTCGTCCCCATTATCGACAAGCTGCTGACGATTCCACCCAAGAGCGAGCAGTCTCCCCAGCTGCGTAAAACGTGGCAGCAACTTGATAACACTGGGATTGTTCCAGGGGAATTTCTGCACAAGGCAATTTTCTGCAACTCAGCAGATTTTTCAGAGCATTTGGCATTTCTTGAACTGATGCATTTTATTTTTGGAACCACCGAGCTGTCAACTTCAGGTGCAAAGCAGAAGATGTATTGTATACCCGCACACCTAGCTCAGTTTGCAGAACCCCACCTTCCAGCCAGCCACGAATTCCAGGAAATTTACCTGGATTTCAATGGCCATCTACCTCAACCGGTCTTCTTGGTACTTCTCCTGCACTTTAGGGAAGCTTGTTTGAAAGGTCAAGGCTACTGCAAAGGTCAAGTTCAAGGTCTTCCTCAAGGTCAAGGTTGCATCCAAAGCGTGGTGTCTGGGATGTTTATTGGAGGTGGCTTCCAGTACAGCATACATCTTGACAGGCTGTATAGTTTAGCCAGGATATTTGTCAGGTAAATGAATGTGTTAATTGTGTTACTGTTAAAAGGGCAGACGGAATTGATAACTTAATTTACTAGGCCAATCCCTATTTTTCAGGATATGTACGTGCATTGGTCTAATGGAATATACATGTATAGAATTCAACTTTTTTATAGATGCTCTAAATACAATACATTTCAGTGAAGAAGAAATGCAGTAATCATGGTTTTGGTGTAATTGAATATAGTGGAATCCATAACACTTGGACTTAATAGATGATACAGATGATGCCAAAATTATGCATTTCATAAGTGTGTGTGTATATATATATATATATATAAATGTAAATAATATTTTATTATTATTAATTCAAATTAGGCCAACAATGAAGACGGTACAGCTTCCAGATTTCCTTGATTATCTGAGGAAACTTCTGTGTGACTTCACCTCCTTGCACCCTGTGGTTGATCTCAGCTTCCAGTGTGGTCCTCTCTGCCCTGCAGCAGAGTGCAGCATGAAGACCCACAGTGATGCCCCTCATGTTCTGGACATTTTCCACCAGTCAGAAGTTCCCATTTTCTGTGGTGCGGAGCAGGTGGACTGCCATGAAGATGTGAAGATATGGCTGCGCGGGAGTGAAGTTCTTGGCATGTCTTTAGCTGTAAGTGATAAGTTTTGTTAATTTGAGATTAATTGGAGGAGAGTTTTTAATGACTCAGAGTGTAAAAGCAGGCAATTTCAGCTCTTTTAAAACCATATGAAGTTGATCAGCTGTGCAGTTCTTATGTGGAGTGATTATGGTGTTATACACTGTAGGGCCCTTTGCCGAGAGGGTTAACTCCCATACCAGAAATACAAGTAAATTACTGACAAATAAATATGATACGATAATAAGTTTATTTTAATGTTTATTCCCAATAATATATTTACCTAACGTCAGTATTTCAGTCGCTGTGATTTTAATACACTTTAATACACTTTTCTTTTTCTCCTTCTTTTCTTCTTCTTGTTCCTATTATTATTGTATTTATTGTTATTTTTAACAATTAGAATATATATAATTGTATATTCAGAGCCCAGCCAGCCTGGTCAGCACGACCCCCTTTGGAAAGAAGGTGGTCACCCTGGACACCAGGATCCGAGACATGCCTTACGACCTGTGGTCAGTGATATGTAATAGGTTAAGCATCCCTGTCCTGGGTGATAGAGACTGGAAAGGAGTGGCAGGTAAGTATGGGGGGGGGCACTGCTACCATATCACAGGGCCCTAGATCTGTATTGCTATAAGGGAGACTTGTTATGAGTCCTTGTAATGGGAATAGTCCAAGATACCACCTTATAGGGCCCTAGATCTGTATTACTATAACTTTGACCTTGTTTGATAATGCTGGATATGGGAACAGTCCAAGATACCACCTTATAGTGCCCTAGATCTGTATTACTATAACTTAGACCTTGTTTGATAATGCTGGGTAAGGGCACAGTCCTAGATACCAACTTATAGTGCCCTAGATCTGTATTACTATAACTTAGACCTTGTTTGATAATGCTGGGTAAGGGCACAGTCCAAGGTGCATTCAGAACAGATGATCCGAGGACTAAATATGGCTGACCACACTAAAAAGCAAGCTGTCCTAATTCCCTCCACACACACACCATGAAACGGATTAAATCTCATTTCCGAGTTTTTATTGCATACATTGTACATTAAAGCCTGCTTATCTCATTTATCTGGCTATAAACCTTTTTTATTAGTTTTTATGTAACCTCCTAATGAATAAATTTAAATATCAAATGACAGACATGAAGTTTTCATCAGTCAGATAATTACAGAGTACATCAATATTCTCTTTTAGGTGAACTTGGCAAAACTCCAATGGAAGTCTCATTGTACGAGCAGCAACGTGATCCATGCCGCATGCTCCTCACCGACTGGGGCAATACCACCCATGACACTGTTCAGAATCTTATTGATATCCTTCAACTGCCATGGATGGAGAGATATGATGTAGTGGAAGACATAATGGGAATTATTAATGGACAGGAAAAAGCAGGCATGAGTGTGAAGAAATGAGGTTTTTAAAAGATTGTTGAAACCAGTCGCTTTTTTTTTCTTTTTTTTTTTTTTGTCAGAATGACCTGACAAAGATCAAGTGATTTGATCAGGATTTTGGCAATTAACTTAAGACAGAAAAATGTTGAAGTTATCTGAAACTGCCAAAATACACCCATTGATATTATAGAATAAACTGATATTAAGACACCTGAAAGCACTTATCATGTCAAGCAATGCAGTATTCTGTACCACACAAGTTTGAGTGGTACTAACATGTAATTCTGCAATGAGAAGGGGGGGTGTACTCTGTTTTTACAAGACCCAATTTATCAATTAAACTGGTGTAGTTGAGTGCCAGGTGATTTTTATAATAATAGTCAGTATATTAAGTTGCCAAAGTCTCAAGCAGAAACAGTCCAGAAATTCGTGTCTCTGGATGTGAAAAGGCCCTAATATTTGCAATATTATGTGACTGTGCAAAAAGTGTGCGTGTTAATTGCATATTTGTGTACACAGCAGGTCTGTAGCTAGCGACGACCTTTTAATTAGCCAGAAAAGGTGGCCTTTGGGTAAAGTGTTATCTAAGTATATGAAGGTTTCATGGTAAAAGGTCCGCTTTTTCAGAAAAAGAACCCCCTTTTGAAATTGCTGGCTATGGGCCTGATATAGGAAAGATGTTACCCTGTCAGAATTACTGCTGAAAGAGGCATTTAGGGCAGATAGAGCTAATCTGACACTCTTTAGATTAGTGCAGTAACAGTTACATCAGCATTTTTTTTTTTTTTTTTAGACCTAAATGGATGGATTGGTGCATTTAATATTTAGCATTGAAATATCTCATTGTGTAGCTTAATCTGTTTTGGTGTTAAATTAACCCAGCATGATGTTGGTAGATTGTGAAATGACTGTATGCACTGATTGTTTGGAGAAAATAAGGCTTTAGATGTGACAGTCAAAAGAATAAAAAAGCATTTTGCTATTGGATGAAACTGCCCTTTGATGTTTCAGCTGAAAAAAAAGATGAAATATATGGTGAAAGACTTTTAAGCGAGGTAAATGTTTTGGCTTATACTTTTGATTTGTTTGAAAAAGTCTTTATATGTAATATGTATATAATAATATGTATAGTACATACAATTTGGAGCTACGCATTAGTATTCAGTGTTAGCTTAGTGCGTACATTGTGTTAAAAATGAATGTTTTGGTTCTTCTTATTGTGATATATGTTATAAATGCATTTAATGTGAGATTTAACTTACATGTAGTATGTGTATGATAAAAGACAGAGAAAAGTAATGAGATTTTGAATGCAATCACAAATGGCAAGTCTGCAATAAGAACTGAGGGAGGATAAGTTCACTGTTGTTGTTGTTGTTGCATAAAAATCATGAAAGTTTACCATATCATGATTTCTTTCAGATATTTGCATGATGCTATATGTACATTTTGTATGTATGTTCTAATGATTAATGTAATTGTCTATTAAGTATTCTAGAATTATCCACGATCAAGATTTTGTATGATTTTTTTAAAAACTTGGACTGTTCCCATAATTGTACAAATTTTTTCAGCCATATGTTTCAGTCCATCCTGCATTTTTTCTTTCAAAGTCAAATGTTCCTGGATGCTTTCATTTTCATGATTTTGTTTTTGTAGTAAGTCGAATAGAGGTTCTACTTATCTGAGGCGGCTTTAAGTTTTAGCTGTTACTGTAATTGATTTTCTCATTTAAACTACAATGAGACTGCAATGCCCATTTTTTCTTTATTTTGGTATGTGTATATATAAACATCCACAGTGCCATATGACTGTCCTTTTGAAAGAAGATAAATTTGTATTTTTGTTGACATATTTTTGTTGTCCCCCCACCCCTTTCCCACTCAAGTAATATTTTGTTTTCGGCATATGCCTGACTTTAAAAGCAGGGCTTCCTTTAAGTTTTAAAAAATGTCTAACAAGGCAAACTTTTTCTGTTTATATCATTTTGAAAATGATTTTTGTCATATTCAGGGTTTGTAGTTATGCTTTTCTTAAAATTTTCTTGATTTCACAATAAATTGATTTCAGTTAGTTTTTTCCTTTATTTTATGAAGAACATTTGGGTTAATTTAATTGTGAATTTGATATTGAAATATTATTAAAGGTGATACTACTGACAGCAACCGTTGTTTAAAGAAAGTGAGTTTTGTTTCCCAGTAAGGCATACAAACCACTTCCAATAGTTTCTAATATGACTCAAATGAAGTTGACGTGCCAAGGGATAATCTCAGCCGTAAAAGAGCTTCAAAACTGAACTTTCTTTAAATTTTTGGTCATAAATTGACCTACTTATCTGACCAACATATACTTGTCTACCCCAGTTTTTTACAGCACAGAAAGTAAGCAGACAATACCTGTTCAAATATCATTTTGCCTGATAAATAATTAATGATATCCTGATATTTGGAACAGAAAACAGTACAAAAATGTTTAAGTTTCAGTATAATTGTGATTCAGACATAATGTTTGTCTCACTGCATAGTTTAACCGATTTTAATTGTTTTTATCTACTAAATCACACTTTTGGAACTTGTCAGGGGAAAATGAGCTTTATTAATTGTCCTTAAAACCCAAGAACTAAAAGAAATTATATTTACAACTGGAAATTAAAGATCATGTCATTGGATTGTCTTGTAATATGCACCTCTATAAAATGAAACTTATAGGATTTAAAAATATAAATTTAAACAAATTGAAACAAATTTAAAAAAAATAGTTTTACTCTCCATACCTAATCTGTGTAAGTCTAATATAATGAGAGCCATTAAAAATTTTTAAAGAAACAATTTCCACCAAATTCCACTTTCAATTATTGTTTTTCTCCTTATGCTAATCTGGTAACATTATATTAAAACACGTTAACTTACATTGTTTGAATACAATAATAACAATAATTACCCATAGCACAGAATACGACTTTGGAACGTAATCTGACTTCCACAAATTAGAACATCTTTGGCATGAAAAGCTATAACATAAATATGATATTTGTCCTATAGTATTCCCACTGTGGTTAGAATGCAACATTTTATATCCAGCACAATTCATCCAAAGTTCTGTAATCTATTTATTATATATAACCCACATTTAAACATAAATAAATTAAATGATCTGTGAATAACTACGCAATACCAGCTTTTAGTAGACATATATATATACTGAAGGACACAGTGTACTATGAAAGAAAATATCCCTTTTATTTATTTACTGGACTGCATCCAGCCATTTTAAGGGAAAGTTGCACAAAAATCCATCTTAACTGTAAGTTATACTTGTAAAAAAATGTGCTTAGCAGTCTTGTTTTGTTGTAATGTAACTTTGGGCCATCAAATTGTGTCATTAATGTACATTTTCAACAGTTTTAGTGCATAAGGTAGCATAAACAATTATTTAAAGCTTTTCTTGACAATGTCTTGAATAAACAAATATTGTTAGAAACACTGTCAACATGGTACAATGCAAACATTCATGCAACAGAACAATTTCCAACAACTAGACTTTGGATATTATATACTAATAAACAACATAATACATAAAAATAATTAACAAAAACACTGTAAGGGTCAATATGAACTCCCTTTTTAAAATATGACTTAATGCAGCATAAACACGTATGAAATATTTATATCAGGGTTTCAAGGATCTGCCTATGATTTATCCAAACTGGATCCTGCCATGCTGTCTGAGCACATTTAGAACAGCGAACTAACAGATACACAGATTAAATATGGCCCACCTGCTTGAATGCTTGTTGCATAATCCCAAGGGAATCTTTTCAGTGTCTAAACAGGAATTTTAAAAGCAACAAATTTTTTAGTGGGTCGTCATATTTGATCCGCGAATCTGTTAGTGCGCTGTTCTGAATGCGCGCTAAGTGTACATCTTGGCCCATTGTGAACCAACTTCCTGATATGTCTTTCATTTTATATATTTAATAAAATGTGAATATCATCTAATCCCTTTAAGTGAGTCATGTACTTATCAGTAACAACAATTCACAATTATACAATGTATAGATAATTATATGAAATTATTATAAACAGTTATAAGTGAAAGCAATGGCTGTGCACCACCCTCTGATTAAAATGAAAGTCAAAATAAATTAAAAACCAACTAAGTAAACTTAAAGTTATAACTATGTACATCTTCATGGATAATTAATATGACAGTCATGAAGGTGAAAATATCATATCTAAAGTAAAACAAATTTCGAGTTAAGTTATCATTACAGTTTCAAATTTACTGGTATCAATAATTTTTTTGTCTGTTAAGTATATCATACCACTAGAAACATGTCGAGTAGCAAATTGGGCAGTATGAAGTACAAATAAAACCTGAAAATTATGTACAACTGTTTCCTTAAATTGAAAATCATGAAAATTCATAGTAATAAGCATCAATATTTATACCTCAATTCCATGCATTTCTTCATGCAGAATATTATTCTTGAGCAAAAGTTTTATTAGAGACATATCAAACGCCCTTGATAGCAGTTTCAGTATAATTGGGACATACTTATATATGCAAGTAACCGCAAGTCCTTATTCTGGGAACTTTTCATTTACTAATATATTTGCATTCGTCTAATACTCATAACAATCAAACTGATGTCAATTTTTATCTCACACAACACTGCCAATCTCATTGTAACTTTTTGTCCATCCTCAAAATTTTATAATAATTACATCTCACAAAGCAACCACTCCTTAGTAATGAAGTTTTGATTTCAAATGTCTCCTCCAACCTGTCTTTTATATCACATGACATTAAAAAATTATTCACTGTAGACTTCTGTAATGAAAACTTTTTACCCTAAATATCCTTTTTTCTCCTAATCACATTCTTAAGTCCAACACAATATAACTGCTAACACATTTGAATATGCTTCTTTGTTTCAGTTAAAGTTTCCCCCTCTGATGAAATCTTTTTTGAGACAACTACAGTATTAGTGTAATGAAACTGAGAGTCTGCATGACATTAACAGGTCAAAATTTAGGACGGGACAAATCAATGGGTGACATACCCTGTATCACATAGGAATCTAATACATGACAACTGCTAGAACATTAAAAATGCAATGCAAACATCAACTGATTTTAAATTGCCACAACTGGCACAACCGACACACTGTCACACCTGACCGGTTGTCACAACTAACGCATTCCAAACACATATCACCCCTACAGCCTTCTGTCTCTAGAATTTAGACTTGATACCCTGTATTTGGACAGGAGCACTGGAATCATGGCACAGGCCAGAATACTGAACCCAAACCAGGGTCTGTACCTTATCCAGCCCAGGGCAATCACTGTGATGGACAGGCTCATGGACATCGTCATGTTTAAGGTGCACATGCCCAGTCCAACCAGCTCTCGTACAATAGGGATCCAGTCCACTATAAATGAAAATAAGGAAATAATATCTCATTAATTAATTGGTGTGTAGGGGGTTTATTTGCAGAAGAACTTTAGCCCAAAATTTCATATTGGTCTTAACTTTAAGACTCAAATTCTTTTACCCAAGTTAAATCAGTCCAATTAAATTATATCAAGAATGCATGTTTGAATATTACATAATTTTATTGCCAGTTTATAACATGGAAGACATTAACTAACTATTAAGTTAATAAATATTAATTTAATAAAATAATTTATTAATTTACTCCTTAAATCTTGAACTGAAGTGGAACTGATTTTTGATGTCAAAGCTAGTTTAGAGAACCTATATTTGTGCTGAAATTCAATTGTGAAACCCAAATTTTATATGAATTTTATTAACTTATTATTAGTGAAACAATAAAAATCATCAGTGGTCACAGAGACAGAGGCATATCAGTTCATCTTACCTAATGTGTTTATAATACTGGTGGATAATCCAAATCCCACAAACATGACAAACCATCCCGCCAGCCTCAGGAGCCAGGTGAAGATGTTATTCTGCGCATGTTCTTTTTCAAATATTTCCTAGAAAAAATTATTAAAATTCACTAAATCTTTATTGACAAGTAATACAGTAACTGTAAAGCTCATGTTGGTAATAATCAATCTAAAAACATAATATTCCATTATCACAACACCTTAGTAAAGTTAAAATGAGAATTTGAGCAAGTTCTTTACTTTATATTTGCTAAAAAATTGTTATCCTATGTTAAAAGATTTTTAATCTATAAATTACAATTTTCTTCTAGTCTAATCGACAGTGATGGTTCTCTTTATCTTCAGTCGGTCTACTGAGAATACAGGTGGAACTTTTCTCAATCTTGTTAAATAACCTGCACTTGAATAATCCAAATTAAAGTAATCTGCATGGAAGATTACATGACTGAGAACAGTTCTACTTGTTTCTTCAACAGACTGACTGAAGTTGCCAAGAGCTAGGGACATGCATCATCATCAGTAAGAATAAAAAGTAAAAGATTTAAAGACTTAATTCAATATGCAAAATGCAAGTTCTACATGTTGATAACTTACCTACAAAGTATTATCTTTAGCCAAGATTATTTATATAATGTTACAATTCAGATAAATCATTTTTCTACCCATAGTACATTTCAAAATCACAAACATAAAAGTCGAACATACCCAAAAAATTGATTCTCAAACCAAATCAAATGACAGCAATTTTTTACATTCAATTTGGTACTGCAATATAACATTTATGTGCCGAATTAAATTAAATTGCTATTATTATATATTTGTTACCATGCTGATATCAATATTCACGACACTTGTATAGAATGGGTGGTGGCCTATTTATATTCACCTTTGTGTAAGGATTATGTGATGATATCATTTCTTCATGTAAGGACTCATTAATATATGCAGCATATGTGTGTTCCCATGCACCCAGGCCCCATACATACATATATATTAAGTCTTACCTCTGCAGTGAGTTCTCCTAGATATAGAATCTCCAACACATCGCCAGCCTCCGTCTGATATTTTGTCAACTGACTGCCCTGTTGCCTAGCAACAATACTAACCTAGAAAATGAGACATCAGATTTTAATACATCTTTGAGACTTGCGTATGTGATATCTTTGAAAATAAAGGCTTTGTGTAATTAATAAAATCACAATGTACACTAAGTATTATACACCACACTGTTACACCTACCATGTCAGGAGCTCTGGCACTGTCTCCACTGCTTACCCCAGCATACTCAAACGTCACCTTTATGTCACCAATCTGATAAATGGATATATATTTTAAAGTGTATAACAAGAAATGAAAAATCTGTGAAATTGGCAAATTAGTTCACAAGCAGAATTCTCAATTGATTCATGGAGATTCCTGAAGAAATTAAACAATTTGCACAACTGATAATTTTGAAGTGTAAACTAATTTTGATTTTTTATTTATTTATTTATCTATTTATTTTTTATTATTTTTAAATTACACTAAGGTCTGAACACAGCTTGTCCAAGTCACAAACTTTTGAAAGGGACTACCAGTGGAAAAAACTGACCTGTGGATTGAAGGGGTCATGCGCATGATAAAATACTCCATCAACAAGCTTTACGCTCCCATCTGGTGGAGGATGTTGTGGTTTTAATTGCTTGTAATTGGTAATTTTACTCTTCAGATCTGAAAGATGAAAATACAGGTTAATTCTCAAGTTAAATGGGAAAGATCTTAATCAGCATTTTTTTTTCTTCAAACTGCTATGAATAAAACTGACATGATTTTTTCTTCCAACAAAAAATGGTGAAAATTAGGTAACATTTGCCCATGCAGTGCATAAGAAACAACATAGATCTTCGGGAGTGTTTCCATAAACCCATCATACTAGCTGGATCAATCTAACTGTAGGAATTCTAACTTACTTGCATTCAGTGTACTGGCACACCTACTCACGCGGCAAGGGGGTTATTAACAATATCCATCACTCCCTAGTTACTGAAGCGGGCATGCCAGACGATTAAGCTGATTACACAGATCGATCCAGCTAGTAACTTAAAGATGATGAACAAAGTCTTATTGGTTGCAAGCCTTTTAATGTCTGGCTCTGAGTGGTATCTATGTTGCTTTGAAAATTAGTCTCAGTTCTGAATTTTTTTCACAGCTTTGAAAAAGCAAGGAAATGATTATATATATATATATACTTACTTTCTGACAAATAAAAATTCCCGACCTGTGCATCCTCTGCTATAAATACATTTGGTTTTACTGCCATGGAGCTGTAAATGTTCAAATTATGAACCATAAGTTTAATAATACACCTTATTATATTTCATTGACAAGCAATAATTTTCATGATGTTTGTAATCATCATGTATTAAAACTTGTTGAAATTTGGTAAAAATATCAGACTTAACAAAATAGTACATTTTTCATTTTTTAGTGCATGATTATTGTGAAATTCACAACATTAAGAGTCGATTTTTATTACATGTGACTCAAATACTTACTTTGGGTTATGGTGTCTTGTTGGGTTATCAAAAGAGCTACTTTGAATGACTTCTGATTTCCACTCTTTAGCTGAATTCAAAGATTGTTCATCAATTAAAAGGAATAAAACCTTTAAGATAACTTAACTGACATCAAGGCAAATACATGATAATCATATCTTTAGTCTAGCATTTAAACACTAGACTACAAGAAGAAAAGGCTTTAAAGTTTTTGTCACATTTCTGGAGATTAAATGTTTCCTAATATTCAATTACAAGTTATTTGTATAAGTAAGGAGTATACCCCTATCCAGTACAGTGATTGTCAGATGAGTTTCAGAAATTAAGAAAACCAAAACTAAAATCAATTATCTCAAACATTAAACTTTTAAAAGTGGGACAAGTAAATTAATTATATAAAGACAGCCAGTCTTACAAATTATTTATTTTTCAAAAACTTACAGTAAGAATAAGTGACTTCTTCTCTGGTCTTATCTCCTTCATTCACTTCCCTGAAATTAAAATAACAAAACATTACAGACACTAATTCATGATATTTTTGTTCATTTGTTCATCCATACCAGGCCTTGGTGCTTCTTGTATTGACAAGCTACCACATAGCTGCACAGGAACCTATGACAGGCACGTTTATAGGTTTAACCAATTGCACTTGGCTACAGTCAATGCCGAGTTGGATCAATCTACGTAGCAAGACCAATAGTTTCACTGAGAATAAGACTTTAGACTAAAATGTGTTCATCCAAACTGAAAATAATTTGTTATTAAAATAAAAAACCCAAACAGATATATAATAACTAATAAAATTGAAATTAAAAAACGTACTAGGCAATATCTGTAAGTATTTGACAAACATTGCATGTACAGTAACACTATAGTGAGAAAAGTGATCACATGTTCATTGCGCATGCACATGCATGTGCGTGCATGAAAGAGTGTGCTTACCTCCTGTGTTCATGTTCCACCCACTGGTACATCTCTACGTGTCTTTTCAACTTTACTGCACGCACAGATACTCCATATGCAGAATCACTTAAAACCTAGTAGTACATAGGAATATGCATATGTTATAAGCCATGCATATACTGGTAGATTACCTTAATAAGTTTTAACAATGTATTTAATACACAGAGACTGTATACAATACAAACCTGCAATTACAGTAACTGTATGATTAAAATAAAGAGTTAGTGGATAAAAATCAAATTAAATATGATTCATGCCTAAATATGCTGAACTTTAAAATTCTGTATTGATTTAAAATTGAAATAAGACACCTATTTACAGGAAATAATAATAATAATAATAATAATATTTAATTTATTTATAATGTGATTTCTACAGAGGTGGACTTAACATTAAATGGCATAGTTTTCTGTCCCCCTCTACTCTGACTGGTCATTATAATATGTGATCATTATGCTACATGGGATATATCTCCCTTACACACGCCCCAACTTGCAAATCAAAATAACTCAGTTGACTGGGTTAAATGTTGTGTGTAGCCAGGAGCTCTGTATATGTGGCTCTCTGACAGGACAAAAAACCAGTCTTCTTAAAAAGTCAATTTTACATTAATGGGTTTCTATTTTTTCTGTCAGAAGACAGTCAAAAATGGAGTATGGATCAACAAACTTAAGATAATTTTGAAGATTGCCAGCAAATATCTCTGGATCCAAAAAACTGTGCCACTCGATGTAAAAATGGGCTTTATCCTATGTGCATACCTTTCCAGTCTTAAGAGGCCCAGTTAGGTGCACCAGCTTTCCATTATTCTGATCAAATGCAACATGAATAGTACCCAGCGATACCACTCGATCCAGTCCTTCCTCCAGAGATCTGGCCGTCGTGACTGCTCGCCCCTGAAAAATTGAATAAAAAAATATTAAATGAAAACTAAATATTAACTAAATAACAACATAATCATATATTGAACATAAATGACAGAGAATTGGGTAATAATTTTTTTTTTTGTTTTTGTTTATTATGGTGTGGAAACAAATATGCATTGATGTTCATGGGTTTATTTCTATACTTTCTTTTGTGTTAATTACTAATTATGTAGTCATTTTTATAACAGAATGGTACCACTCTTAGCTAGTATCTATTAACTTTATCATTTACACAGATCCTGTAAGTCCATCAAACATTATTTTATAGATTTTTAGCATTGACTAAATATATTATCTGCTTTTTAATGTCAATGATTTTCATTCAGATCCCTAATCAATTAGGAATTTTCAGCAACATCTGCCTGTAATATCATCATTAGAAGTCAAGTTACGATATATAGATTAAGTGACTTCATTACAGATTTTCCCTACACTATAAAGACACTACAAGGATATAATTAAGGAGTTTCTATCCATTAGTTCCTCTTAATATGACAATCTTCCTATTGATTCCACGACATCTCATTATAACATCATTTTAACTTCTAATAGCTAGCACTAGCTTCAGATTACAACACGCTAATAAATCAATGCAGTAATATAAACCTGTTTAATTTAACAAAAGATCAGTGACAATTAAATGCATTCGTTATTTTTCGTTTTATTTTATTTATTTGTCAGCAGGCCAAATTCATCTGACATCAAAATTCAATGGCAGGTAGGGTCAATAATAAAAGCTATCAGAAAAAAGCAATTCTCTGCATGTATCTCCATGAGACCTTGCACTATTCAGTATGCTCGCGTGCATCTCCCTTACCTCATTCCACCAAAGCAGACAAACTGCAACAATTATCACAGCAATTCCAACCAATATTGCCACCAAACTTCGCCCTATCCTCTCACAGAAGTTAGGGTTGTTTCTATACGAAACCCTCGTGTGGCTGTCTCCGCCTAGATCCATATTGTGCATTCCTGGATGGTGTGGGAACTGCAAATTAACAGAAAGTTGAAGATTATAAGACACAAAGACGCTACAATATTTAGACCCCATTCCCAGAGATTAGATCAATCCAAACTAGATCAACCTAACTCCCTGGGGGTTCACGCTACTATAAATAGCTGTCAGCCGAGCGGGCACGAAAGTTAATTACCCCCTTACAGCTTGTAGTAGGCGGGACGGACATTTAAGCCGGATTATCTGACAGTAATCTAGTGAGACTCCCCACGGGGATAGATTGATCTAAATGTCTGGGAATACACCCTTACATACATATACATGTAATATGTTAGATTGCAAATTATATTGTAATATATATATACTAGTATAGACCATGCCTGTGGCCAGCATATAAGAAGTTTCTTTCTCTGGAAAAGTGGACATATTACAGCTAAAATTGATCCAACTTGAAAGAAGACATAAAACCAAGATATAATTTTGACTGACAAGGAGAACCTTTTCAGGTTGAAAGGGCAGTGTCATCCCCCCGCCCCCCTCTTCCCAACCCTCACTTCAGTCCATTTTTGACATGTACCTATTTTGGCATGACACATGTAAGTGGTGGAAACCCATATATATATATATATATATATATATATATATATATATATATATATATATATATATATATATGTCATGTCAATATGATTCATGCATAAATTAAGACCTATATAAAAATTCCTGTAATATATGCCCTTGCTGATCTTAAAATTACAAGTAAATTCTTATAATTTATTCCAATAAGTATAATACAATGTAACTGTCACAATGGGGGTTATTTTCTATCCTGGAAGTATATGTACTAGAATAGATATTAGTCCCACAGGTAGTATATATAATGCAATTAAATTGGTGCTGTGTAATATATAAATTTTGATTAAGCTGCACTTAATCTCTACTATATGTGCATGTACTACACAGGTACTACTACTTACAGTGCTGTAACATGTACAAACTGGAATTTCCAGATCGAGGAAAGAAGTTTACACTTGTAGGCTTATCCAGAGAAATGTTATATAATGTTGCTTAACAGAAATGCGCCACTTACAAGTACTACATGGACCTTGACACTTGAAAAAATTGCACTGCCTTCAGGTACAGTCACTATGCCCATGAACAAAACAGAGGAGGTATTTGTATAGGGTCGTGGGAGGGGGTGGGGGTAAGGGGCTGAAGAAACCCAAAATGATGCAGTACAGTATTTTTCGACTAATTTCATAAATATTATTAAGTAATACAAGTACAGGAACTACAGTGTACGTGGTGTGCCAAACAGTCTGTATATCCTATTGAAATACCTGTAGTTTGAAAAACCTACTTTGATGCCCCCCTCCCCCCCCCCCCAAGCACACACA
>NW_019775492.1:315721-340969 GCF_001039355.2 Lingula anatina | reverse complement strand
AAAAGTGAAAAAACAGCATAACTACTAAAATAGTGGCCCAATCATGCTGATTTTCGAACTTGATCTGCATTTTAGTAAGATTGATTACTCCTGTGAGTTTCACGACAACAGGCCTATCGGCTTTCTTTGAAATGTGTTTACAGTGTTGCATATATGCTGAAAAGTGAAAAAACAGCATAAATTCTACAATAATGGCCCGATCATGCTGATTTTCAAACTTGAGTTGCGTTTTATGAATATTCGTCAGCTCTGTAAATATGAAGCCAAAAAGTAAATCTGTCTTCCACTTATGGTGTTAAAGCTGAAAGTGCACGGTGATGGCGACGGTGACGGCGACGGCGACTACAGACGCAGGTGATGGAAATATGTACTGACACATCTGTGTCTGTACATAAAAACAGATTTTCCTGGGATAATCAGCAACTTTTTCATACCATGGTTAATGAATCCGTTCCAACATTCGAAGTTAACCCCTGTTTTTTTAAAGAGATTATTATAGAGGGTAGCCATCTTAAGATGTTAAGGGCGTCCAATGGCAAGCACATATTCCAGATCAATGGAATAATTGTGGTAACTGCAATTTTGGTGGTAAAATAGAATTTATTCCTTTTCTATGAGTTGTTTCTATAAAAGTAGCAGAGGTAACTAGTAGTAACAGAGATATTATAGGTAAAATCATAGAGCATAGCCTATTTATTAGTCCGGTTGCTTAGGGCAAAAAAATGGCCAAACCGTGACACAGTGGATAAAAGCACCAAATTTTGCATGTGGGTACCTTTTGACATACTCAATCAAATTAGAGCCGTAGCCCACGAAAAAAAAATTACCGTTTGGCCCAAAAAAATCCAAAATGGCCACCAATTTGTGAAATTTTGTAGAAATATATACATATCTATGTTGATTTTTATCAAATTAAGTATTTTCTCAATGTTTTCCACATCCTTATTACCCATATTATGCATAAGTGTCAGATAACAAACTAGTGTCCTTGGCCTTATTGAAAAATCCAAGATGGCCGCCGTATGGCATAGGAATACTAGAACATGTACAAGGGTTTTCAACTAACTAATGCCAACTAGGAAGATGCATTGCCCACTATCTAATTAAGTTTGTTTCTTATTACACAAATAATATATCTGTGGTGAGTAACTAACCTTTATTCACAGGCAATTCGAGAAAAATCCAAGATGGCCCCCATATCAAAGGAATATAAGTATACACATAGAGCTTCTTCTGCCATGGAGATATAATATTAATTGATAAATTAGGTTTGTTTCTGAGAATTTTCACATCTTTTTAATCAACATAATACATATGTGATGAGAATGTTATGTGCATCCTTTTTGAAAACAAAACAAAACAAAATGGCTGCCATTAGCCATAGAAGGTGGGGTTCAGTTAATACCTGCGAGAGATGGGCTTACAAATAAAATGAAGCCGAATTCAGTTGTTATTCTGTTTTTTTTTAGTATTATTATCCTATGATACATATAAATGTTCATATTTTATCATTTTGGGGAAATCCAAGATGGCCTTCTTTTCCCCATAGGAAAACTGGTGCATTAGATTTTATAGGCTCTTCTACGGCAAATGAGGGTAATCATGATATTTTTTCAAAATACGTAAGGGTATACACTTGTTACCCACCAGATAGATATCTAAAAGTCCAAAAAGAATGTGGGAAATACCGAGAAACAAAATTCATTTTATATTGAACCCAATGTTTCTCTGGCAGTAGTTGACTGTACTATTCCTATTGTGAATTGCAGCAATCTTGAATTTTCTAAAATACGCAAGATCGATGCTACACACCAGATTTATAAAGAGTAAGGTTAATAAGGATGTCAACATGTTTAACATCAAATGGCTTTATTTCATGTTGGAATCAATGTCTGAACTGTTCTATTAATTGACACCTATGTGCATTTGAATGATATATTCCTATTACAACTGGCAGCTATCTTGGGTTTTCTCCGAATAATACTCAAGGATATATATACATACACTTTCAAAACACACAGAATCTTTCATAAGGATAAATAGGATATGAAAAACATTTAAAAACGACCCAAAGTTAACTACATTTAAATCGTACTCAGTGTATCTCTAGCATCATTTGATTATGTGTTCGAATATTCTAATGACAAAAGGCAGACATCTTGAATTTTTTCAGAATACCCAAAGATACACACATGCTACAGACCAGGTATACATCATAGGGGTAATAATTAATGGAATGAAAAACATAAATTATTTGTAAAACAAACCCATGGAAATGTAATTGTATAATGAACCATATGCCTCTCTAGCAGCAATTGAAACCCACCCATTAGCATTCCTATGTTAAATTGTAGGTATCTTTTTCTCAGAATATCCAAGGATGCACACTATTTACCCACCAGATATATATCATAGGACTAATAAGGATGGGCAAAACTTGATAAGCAAACACAAATTCACCCTGGTAGTAGATGAAAAGCCATGGATGTGCAGTTGTAATTCCAGTAGTATTCCTATGGCCAGTGACAACCATCTTGGGTTTTCTCAAAATGATCAAATATGCACATTTATTACCTGCTAGATATGTATCACAGTGTAATAATAATGTGTAAAACACTAAAAAAAGAAACTGAATTTGATAGTGAATTAGCTGGCATTAGTTCCAACCCTTTGTAATACTAGAAGTATTCCTATTACATATGACAGCCATCTTGGATTTTCTCAAAATGCCCAAGAATACTGTTAGTTACTCACCACATACATATTGTGTGGGTAGAAAGGATGTGGAAAACACTCAGAAACCAGTTTAATTTGATAGTGAAAAACTAATTTTTCCAGTTGCCATTAGTTGAATCCCCCGTATACTAGAATTCCTGTGGCACGTGGCAGCCATCTTGGATTTTCCAAATGCCCAAGAACACTTCGTAGTTACTCACCACAAACATATAATGTGGGTAACAAAGATCTGAGAAATAGACTTAATTTGATAGCGGACAACGTATCGTTCTAGCTGGAAATAGTTGTGCACTAGTATTCCTATGGCTGTTTCTATGGCAAATGACAGCCATCTTGGATTTTTTCAAAAAGTCCAAGTCAACTTATTTGCTATCTGACATATATGAATAAAATGGGTAATAAGGGTGTGGAAAACTCTGAGAAAATAATTTATTTGATAAAAATCAACATAGGTATGTACATATTTCTAAAGAATTCAATAAATTGGTGGCCATTTTGGATTTTTTTGGCCAAACGGTAAATTTTTTCCGTGGGCTACAGCTCTAAATTGATTTATAATGTCAAAAGGTACCCACATGCAAAATTTGATGCTTTTATCCGCCGTGTCATGATTTTTTCTTTAAGCCACCGGACTATATTAAATGGAGGTTTTACTGTGGCAAGGAAATTTATGCTTGGCAACTATAGTCAGTGAAATAAGGATGTGGCAAAGACTCATTGAAACACTACTTTTGGTTTATACATTAATTTTGTTCTTCCATATCCATGTGTGAATTTTTCAGAAATAAACCATGCATTGTGTCAAGAAAAATATGCCCTTTAAAGAGACAGGGGTACAGGCATTATAAAAACAAATAATTTAAAATTTTTTACACGATTCTTAACTTTTTTGGTCTTTTCTCAATGTATTAATTTATAAATTCTAAACTACAAAATAAATATAGATGTTTTGTTAACAAACCTGTAGAAGTTGTTATGAAGTTTGCCCTTGAAAAGCCAGAATGGTGGTTTTGGTTTACAAGCTTTATCTGGATGCTCCATTGTGTACAGGCAGCAGTGTCAAAATCCTTGTATATTGCATTATCTGCATCTGTTAGTGTCACCTCATCAACATAAGTTCCATTTCTATACCTAATTATAATCTCTCTTCCTTCTCCACATTTCCAGTTTTGATAAGTTATTTTCTTAAAAGCAAAATATCACATATAAATAAATATCACATATAAATAAATTAAAATTTACTGTTATTTTTTTTAATTATTTTAAAAATATTTTTAAAAATTATTATTCATTAATTTAGAATGACCTTATAACACTTTTCGTTAAAACAGTTCTTCAGTTAACTGTTTATATTACCAATAACTCCTGGTCTGCTCCATAAAACTAATTTATGTCTATTGCTCCTAATTTCAGGTGATATCCACCCAAATCCAGGCCCACATAATGTCTGCAAAATCGGGTTGAGGAAGTTAATTTTTTGTTTTCAAACATCAGAAGCATCAGTGCGGAAAATGGTGCAAGATTTGAGGCCTTAATCATCCGAGCCAAACTCCTAAAAGCGTCAATCATCGGCTTATGTG
The DNA here is from genome assembly GCF_001039355.2 of Lingula anatina. The sequence continues at coordinate 336,653 of NW_019775492.1, read as the reverse complement.
AGGTGGGAAAGTTATCTTCTTATCAGTTAAACACTGTCTACAGCATCNACTGTCTACAACATCGAGGGTTACCATTCTCCCATCTACTACAACATTGGCCAAGGCTTATTAATCTATGTCAGCTCGAAAATAGTTTACAAAGAATGTCCTGAGTTAAAGAGTGATGATCTCAACTGCATTTGGATTGAATTTCAGTTACAGTTTAAGCGGTTTTTATATGGCATCTTCTATAGGTCGCCTAGTCAAACATCAACCGAAAGAGACAAGTTTGTGAACTTATGTAAAATGAGTCTCGAAAAAGCATGCCAACTAAATTCAAACGGTAATTTTATTAATGGAGACTTTAATGCTCACTCTCTTAGTTGGTTCAGAAAAGGTAAGGAAGACCTCACGGGTAAGCTTTTGAGCAGTTTGTTTCTAGAAAAAGGCTTCGATCAACTGATCCACAAGCCTACCAGGATACAAGGAAATTCCGCTTCTTGTATCGATTTGACTCTGACAAACAGACCCGTCTTAATTAACAGTGCCTTCGTTGACCCGCCCATTGGCCAAACGGATCATAGCACCCTCGTTACTGAACTTTGTATTACTCAACCCAAACACGATCCTGTATATAGAACAATATGGAAGTACGATCAGGCTAATTTGGTGGCTTTAGACAAAGACATAAGCGAATATGACTGGGAAACTTTATTTTCAAAAAATAATTATGATATGAACGTAAAAACTGAAGTTTTTACTGATTCTTTACTCTCTTTTTACAAACGCCATATACCCCATAAAAGGAGGCTGATCAGGTCTATTGACAAGCCATGGTTTAATGACCAAATCAAGCATGAGTTAAATAAGAAAAAGAAACTATATAAAAAAATGAGGATTAAACCTTCAGAAAGGAATGAAAATAATTACAAAAACCAGGCGATAAAAGTTAAAGAATTAATAATTAAAACAAAAGAATCATTCCTTAATTCAAAAATAGAGAGCCTCGACAATAAAGGTGATGATAGTAAATCATACTGGACCGTAATGAAAAATATTCTTGGGAAACAGCGATCGTCTTCTATTCCTATTCTCAATAACCCGAGAAATGGATCTGTCGCTTCTACTGATCAAGAAAAGGCTGACGAATTTTTGTCCTATTTCTCATCAATGTACCATTCAGACTCTGTAGCAAATGTTGGCGAAATTCTCTTTCCTGTAAGAACTGATGCTTCCCTATCTCAGATACAATCCACTATTAGTGAAATTAAATCGATAATTGATGATTTAGACCCATCTAAAGCTAACGGCCCTGACCTGATTACCGTCAAGATGATACGGTCATGAATCCTTATCACCCACCCAAAATGAAATTATCTTTGAAACTGTTGCAAATTTTCTTCTCATAAACTTTGTTATCACTTAATAGGCATTATCTCTTTTCCTCTTCTTTCTTTCTGTACTTAACTTGTGCTCCTGATATATATGAAGTTTTACATTCACTCTGTTGTATATATGTATATATCCATGTTTTATTTATTTACTTATTTAATTTAATTTTGTGGAGAGCATATAATGCTTCCAGCGCCTTGCCTCCACTTCATTCTTTTGAATAAACGTTGTTTTAAAAAAAAGTTAACTTCCAGGATAACTGTAACTGTACTTTTAAAGGTTTTTCTCCATTTCACTCTTGATATAAAACTCACATTCCAAGTAACCCTGATAACTCTTCTATTAGAATATGAAACCTCTTGTGTGTGGAACTGATTGCTATGAAGTCTACGAGGCTCTGAAAATTATATGAAAAGGGAAATCATTTAGAAAATTCGTTTCCTATTAAATAAAACCATACTTGATTTAATATATATATACATATATATATATATATATATATACACCAGGGTGTGTGTGTGTATATATATATATATATGCTGGTCCATGATACTACAACAATGGGTTATCATCTTTGAAAGTCTTTCAAAATGTTCCTGCATGTTCAAAATGTTCAAAATGTTCCTGTGTGTTACAATGGGTGTGCTTTCATTTGAAAGGGGATAGATTTGTCTTCTTAAAGCAAACAATTTTGAGTTTCCAAACATTGCTGTGTTATTGTTAAATTTTTAATTATTAGCAGAAAATGACACAAATGAACTGCACTTAAATCTGGGCAGCTGTACATAATGGAAAACAAAGCTCTCAGAATAGTATTGTCATGTTTTGGTTTTTTCAAGGATCATTTATGGCAGACACACTGGAGAAATACAAAAATCATTCTTCCTGGAAAATATTGATGGGTGCATGAAGAAAACAGGTAATGGTGTCTGTATTCAGGAAATCCTGTCATCTGAGCATGAAATCACAGATGTTATCACCTAATCCATTTTCAATTCCTTCAGAAACGCACAACAGCAAAACCATGCAAAGCTATATAGCGTGTACCGGTAGTTTCGATTCCCTATTCAGATTCAGCCCAGGGACCTAGTGTAAAAGGTACATAGTGAAAATTTCCCTTAATGACATAATGACCCAGCCATATGAATATTAAATGAGAATAATTAAATAAGCTATATCGATCCTGTTCCCACTTTTGGTCGTGCAAGGCGTGTGAGGCAAATTCATACCATGGTTGTTTAACCACCAATTCTGGATGGCAGGGTGCTTTTAATTCCCAACTCAGATCAGTGAAGTTAAGTGTACTTTTCCCTGAAAAATTTATTATGCGTGTTTAATGTTACATTTTCCAAAATTTATGAATATGAAGCAAAATATGACGCATATTCTAAGCGGGAAGTGTGCTCACAAGACCGGTGCCATGTTGAAATTTTGGAGCCCATGTCCAACTGTTGTTACCCAGTGCTTACTGCAGTATGTACAGTGCATATACTTACTGTAACACATTGTTTTAACTTGAGTGGTTTCATCCTCCAAAAAGGGGCCAAGTTGATTATCATCTTTTCTTATCCTCACCCTCACCAGGTACACCATATCAGGCAGCAGGTAGGAAACAGTAATCTCACACTTGATACCACAATCTTCTCCACTCCTGTCTATAGATTTCCATATACCACCAGGTAGTTCAGTGTATTCTAATACATACTGGACACCGGACCTATAACATGTTCTCTTATTCCAACTGACTGTGATGCTATGGGCTGTTGATGTGGCTGAAGGTTTTACACCAAGTGTACCTATAGAAAAAGTCCTTGTCACAGTTTGCAAACAGCAAGGATAAATAAAAAATCTTCTTGTTTGGCACATAAATTTTGAAATTCTTTTGGAGGCAAAGCATCAGCTGATCTTATGATCTGGTAAATTTTCTTTCTTTATTTTTCATTGAATAAGACACTCTTTCTTTTTAATTTCTAACATATCAGTTTTTTGCCAGTGGTTAAAAATAATCTCATTTTTAGTCACTTTTATCAAACTGCACATGATTTAATTGAAAAACTTATATACAGTAGGTGTTCTGGGATCAACAACTGTTCAGTCTAGGATGTAAAATGTGGTCACTCAGTCATGTGACACATGAAGACAAAAGATCACACCTACAGTACTAAGAGGACACACACACCACTGACTTTGTTGGAGATAGACAGAAGTACATGACTCTCTAAGATATATACTCCATAATTTATTGACCGGCTTTCGGCTTTCGGCTATCGGCTATTGACTATTTGCTATGAACAANCCCCCCCCCCCCTTCAGGTGGGGTTCAGGTCCCGAAAATTTTTGGTATTTTAGAGGTCGAACGGTGCCATTTTTTACGTGTTAGAACTATGATTCAGCTAGTCAAAATTGTAATTTTAAGAGGGTACCGTTGGTGTGATTTTTTTTTCAAACGTCGAAAGGGGGGCGGGCGGATCCCCGACATGCCCTAAATCCGCCACTGTTCAATACTTCTTTCATGACAAAACATAACATTTTAATTAGCCAGTAAAATGTCTTGATGATTAACAAATCATTGTCCCTTAATCTCATAACTTTAAACCATATGCATTATAAAAAGATCTGACCAACGGATAAATTTTAATTAGTTTTTAATGTGGAGATCCTATATATCACTGTTCTATCTCCCACCAGCAAATTTGACCTTGACAATCATTTTACCCTTGGTCAATTAAATATGTTCAAACAGTGGTCTTGTGTATGTGATTCTCAACAGAATGTAGAAAAATATTCAAATTTCATTTCTGTGAAATTAAAGGGAGTCTGTATTTTGAGTGGTTCTGGTCCTTTTTTCGAGATTCACTTTGACATATACAATGTGTCTATGACCTTTGACGCTGAGGACTTCCAAACTATTGTCAAATCATAGAACCTGTACCATCCAAGTGTTTGAAATGAGCAACACCTCTGGTTACTTCAGTCATTGGGTTTAGTTTTTCAATATTTTTGATATTTATCACATGGAACAAAACAGGACTTCAAGGAAAACTGAACCGCTTTCCTTTCATAATACTATTATTCTAAGACATTTTTCATATTGTGAATATAAAATTTTATTCTTTATAATAGCATTTACATATATATTTATATTTGCATATGGAATGCAGATTATATAAAGCATGATCACCTATACTAGATATTTTGTCCCCATATTGCCACACTGGCCCTGAAGTTTAATCAATATCTTGTAGACTCTTGCAGCATTCATTAAAATCTATTATTTAATAATGATATGTTCGATAATAATATATTTTAATATAAATGACAAAACTGTTATGTGCATACTTAACATACAATTCCCACTACCTTCTAAATGATTTAAGTAGAGACAGCCTTTTTATTTTAAGATCAATTTGCAACAAATAATTATAACAAATTCTACACAATCAACTGGATACAAAATATTTTTGTCTTAGATATTAAATAAATAATTTCAAATTTTAATATAGATATATAAGTTAAATGTCTTGTCTTGCAAAATCTTCTCTCTCAAAAGAAGAAAAAAAACACCCTTAATATATTTCTTAAGTATTTTTCCAAAGTAAAAAATGTGGATATAAATTCTGGGGTGTAGGAAGAAAAGGCACCTTTTACATCACCAACATCTGGCTTTTAGTTGAATATGAATTTTATTTGAATGGAATAGACTTATTCTGTGTTCTTTTTTAAGTCAAGTTTCCTAAGTATGAGCAGAGGAGCCACCAGTAACACACCGCCTATAGAGTAGCAGGCTGTGGACCCCAAACTCCAGTAAACTACATCAAAAAGAAAGAAGAGCATAAAATTGGACAGGACCTAAATGTAGTGCTATCAAATGAGCTTTTTTTTACTAAATTAAATCAAGACAGACTGAAACTGAGCAAGATATTCCCCAATTAAAATTTAGTAATTAAAAATGAACAGATGCAAAAATAATAACATGTTGTTTAACCTACTGAATGTGCTCACATTGATCTTCATATGCATGTGTTTCTACTTTACAAAAAAGTTTTTAAAATGACCCTGAATTAAAATGAACATAAAACAAATAACAGCAAAGGTGAATTACCCAGTTTTTAATTTACCCAATGTAAGACCTTACCAATAGATGCAGCCATTGGTCCCAGTGCTCTGGCCAGCGCCCCTAGAGATCTAAATATCCCCATCACAGTCCCCTTCTGGTCATCTTGACCATAGGAAGACATCAGAGTGGTCAAACAAGGCACAACTGTGGCAGAGGCTGCAATTTATGAAGCATGATTCAATACAGTGAGCTATAATCAAACAGCAATTAGTAATAAGAGAATGACAAACAACAAAGTACAGGAGAAAAATTATTCTCTGAAGTGGAAAACTTCCATTAGATCTTATACTTGCACATCAGATATTGATACCATAGACACCTAGAAAAAGAGCACATAATACATTGAAGTACATTTCAGTTCTGGGTGACTAATTAACCACTGGCATGTTGTAAGGTATAAAATCTAGCATATCTGTTTCAATATTGACACTGGCACACCAATTCTGGTTATCCATGGCCAAAACACGTTCCACTAAAACTTACCAAAGGAGAAAAGCGCCAGACCACAGTACATCACAGTGGTAGTGGAGGCTAGACCAATCACAAGGAATGATGGAATGACTAGGCCAATGCCCTAATGGAAAATATATATGTATGCATTATGGAGGTTTAAATTATTCAATGTACTATATTATAACATCAAAATATACTGGGTAGGTATATTCTACATTACAGATACATAATCTTGAGCCACATTTGTGTGCACATTTGGTCACAACTGTAACATTTTTCTGCAATGTTCCTTTAAAAGTACATTGCACATATGCCAAAATATACAGTACATATACAACTAACAGACCACTCAGTGAAGAGATAAACCTACTATAAGAATATACAGTACATATACAACTAACAGACCACTCAGTGAAGAGATAAACCTACTATAAGAATATACAGTACATATACAACTAACAGACCACTCAGTGAAGAGATAATCTTACCATAAGAATATACAGTACATGTACATATGCAACTAACAAACCACTCAGTGAAGAGATAATCTTACCATAAGAGCAACTTTCTTTTCTTTGCCTGGCTTTATCCTTCTAACATAACCTCCTGGAAAATGCAATTTTGATTAGCGTCTAATTTATATCAACTTTGCTAAATTCCCATCTAACAGAATAATTCAGCTTCCAGGAAATGGACAATTTTAGTTTTACTAAAACATTTGAGTAAAGACTGTGGTTGAAATATTTGGTGTGATGGATTATTTGTCAAACAGCCAACTCTAATTCATTGAACCCACCTTGCACTATCGACATAATAATTCCTATAAAGAAAAACATCTTCCCTTGTTTCATACTGAAAATATGAACAAGAATGTTACTGGTAGTTCTAAAATAATTTATCATTTTTTTTTTTAATATGTACCTTCATTATGTATAGCATACATAATAGTACAGCAAACAGTGTATTTCATAAAATATTCAATTCCTCACAAATATCAAGACTTATTACACAGATATAATAACTTAGACAAAAATTCAAACCCTTAAATTTTGAAGCTCAATCAGCAATGCCAATTATCAGCTACAGAATGTAAATTACAAAACCACTAAAAAAATTAAATGTAGATTTCTTCAAGAGTTTTGTTGTTCCAAATGAAAAGCAAAACACTAACCTATCATATTGGAATCGATTGTGAGTTAGAAATGTGAGGGTAAACTCCAGACCCGAGTACAGGAAGAGATATAAAAAATAAACAAGCCCAATCCTTTGCATTTGATCCAGATCTGAAGAGGAAAAAGACCCACTGCAAAACTGAAAAATACCACTTTTTCATAGAAGTGTAAAGATGTTGAAGAATTCTTTTGGAAATACTGGTATCACCACAAAAAAGGTCCCTTCATACCAAATAAATCAACAGGAAAATTTGCTTAAAAAAGATTTAAATAAGGTCACATATATTTAGTCATAGAATAAATATTTGTTTGTTTCTAAAGTGTTCTCCCATAAAAATATGTCTTCAACTGCAACAAAAAAGGAGAAATACTGATCACATTTCCCTGAGAAGACACCTGACAAGCCTTATTAACTGTTCATTCAGACTGTTCCCCTACTGGTTCACTATACCAACAATCAATTCACTGTATCCTTTTTTTTTTTTTTTTTTTGTGGAGAGCCAGATTCTGCAGAGACAACTCAGACATCACAATCCCTGGTGAATTAAGTGCTTAAGATTTTTAAGGCATGTAATGCAATATTGTATATGTTCTATACCTATATGGCAAAAATGTAATTTCTCTGAAATTTTCCACAATTTTTCTTTTATCATCAAAGTATTCTATATCCAAAAACAAATGAAAATCATGATCTATTAATTTGTAACAAGTGAAATTCACCAGTCTCTATCTCCATTATGGGACTGACTAAAAAACAGATACAAATAACTCAAAAAGTGGGTTAACAGATAGCAATTTACAATGGTTTGCCTTGGTGATGAAAGAAAAATGTGACATTTCCATGAAAATAAAATTTTTGCTGTATAAAGATCTAACACTCATTATGTGCCTTTAAAATGAAACCAGTTTAAATCTGGGCATAGTTACCTGACTTTTTAGCATGGTGCACTGCAGAAAATTTAAAAAGTGACACTGGCTGGATAAGATCATATGCTTCCTGGAGCTTGCTGCCAACAGAATGAGCCTGGAACAAAAGAAATGTACCCCTGCTCATATTTGTACAGAAATGCAAAAATGGAGAAAAGAATTTGTCTTTCAGCACATGCCTGAATCAACCAATAATGCAAGCGTGCAATCTCCCTGCACTGTGAGCAGAGGCTCAGCTTGTAGATCAATCCTGACAAACTGTCATGAAATACTCTACCTATCTACTCATGTTGAACTCTTTATGTTATTATGATTAATTAAATGTTTATTTATTGGGGTATTGATATGGTTACTGGTAGATCAAAAATAATTTACCTTTTGTGTGAAGGTGTGTATCAATAAAGAATCTGAATCTGATTCTGAATCTGTGCCTGAACATAAAGCACTTGAAAATATTCAACAATTACATACAATAGTTCCTCTTACCCTTTTCTCCTGTGGTAGAGTTTCTTTGAAGCAGGCATAAACAAACACCACATTTATCACTGCCAAAGTGAGAGCAAATAAAGCAGGGGCAACAAAAAACATCCCCTCATGTTCTCGCACTTGTTTAGCAAAATATGCACCAATCAATGGACCAATCAGGAATCCCACGGAAAAGGCAATCCCTATGAGGGCCTGGGTGTAAAAAGTGTATAGATACAATACCATTTAACTCAATTATTTCATTTGTGTTGTATTGAAATGTGTGTAATTCATATAATTTCTTAAATTATATTATATTATTTAATTATATTATATGTTTAAACAAAAGTAACCTTTTTTCATTCAACACTTGAAAACAGTGCTGCCTCAATTTGCCTATCAACAAATACATGCTTATAGTTTATTCAGACTTGAAAAAACACAAAAATACTCATAACATTACATCATGATATAAAACATAATTCTAGCATACAAATAAATACACAACAGGGTTGTCAATACTAAGGATCTTGAACAACAGCCTATTAAACACCTAATAGATGAGATTTTGTCAAAGACTTCTTAAAATATATTTAAGCGCAAAGAGTTCCCTTGATCCAGACACTCCTTAATATTCATTGTAATAAAGAAATGATACAATGAATTCCCTCCTCACCATTCCCTTGCCTCTGGTCTGTGGTGTGGAGATGTCTGTCACAATAGCTGTACTCAGGCTGATGTTACCCTTGCTGATGCCTCCCACTATCCGCGCCAGCACAAATATTGTGAAATTAGTAGATACTGCCCATATGGCGTAGGAAACAGCAATACCAATCTGAGGAAGAGAAAATAAAAATGCTTTCGAACAAAAGTTATGGTTTCTTTCTCTATGCATATCAGAAACACAAAACTCACAAGAAAAGATTACAGAAATCTAGTTTTAACTATCAATGAATTAGTAAAATTTTAGACTTCTTACACATTTATAACAAACCCTACCAAATTCAGTAACATCAATGGTTTTCTGCCATAGTAATCTGATGCTGCGCCAATCATGGGAGAAGCTAGAAACTGCAGCAGGGAAAACAGGGAACCAATCAAACCTGGGTAGGAAAACAAAACAGGGAACCATTCAAACATTAGAGGTTTAACATAATAGGGTTCAAATTTACTGATCCTGGAGAAAAAGAAAGCTTACATCTGCATAAAAACATTCCTCAGCATGTTGGGAGAGGAGGGGAAGAGTATAAAAGCAATGAACTGAAAAAGCTACAAATGATCAGATGGTGGTTTGTGATTTAAATATACATCAAAGGTGATGTTCATTTCAGAATATATTAAAGAAAAATAAATCAATGATCATAGCAAAAACAGTAACAAAAATAAACAGACCATAAAAAAACATCATTTATAAGCGGATTTATAGTCATTACCTCCGAAGAGTACAGAGTTCCACCTTGGCGTGTCAGGAGCTCCTATCAGTGACCTCAAGCTATGAACATATTGCAGTAACACATGGTATAGGCCTCCCTATAATAACATATATAAAACTATAGTCAGGAAATACATTGCTTTACAGCAAGTAGATTGGGCAAAGAAGTTTTCCCTCATACAGATTTTAAATCACAACTTCACAGCATAGCACACTTGAAAAGCAAAAGATGCACTACTGCAGACAAATGTGTTGTAAAAATTGATTGGGAAATAAATATCAAGATTTATCAAATTCATTCTTTCAAATGACCCATCTTTTAATCTTTAGAAGAGTAAAGAGATATAATAAATATGTATCTGCTTAACCTAGCATTTAGTCAAAACAAACCCAATTATTTAAAATTTAATAATTATAATACTTGAATGCCAAGCAGTACACTGCTAGGCCATTAAACTTACCTCATCATGGTGTCCATAGTAATCCAGTAGAGAGGGTAGCAGTGGAAGAATCATCGTAAATGCAAGCAAGTCGATTATCAAGGAGATGAATACAACATACACCATTTTTGAAGATTTGTTGGTCCCAACTTTTTCTCCAGTTTCGTTGATGCCGTTTTCACTTACACTTGTGGCCATTTTGAGTATTTTTTCAATCCCTAAAAAAAAATTTCAAAAAATAATTAATAAATAAGCATAAGACATATAAACCATTGGTATGGCTAATAAATTAAAGACAAATATGTTATAAAATATGTATGTAAACAAACACTTTGTAGGTACGCATGCCCACATTCAGTTCTTATCAACAAGATGTTGTCAAGCAAATGAAATCACATCAAGTATTTAAATAGCAATATTTAATGACTACCAGAACAACATATACTGGTAGCCATAAATATCACGATATGCATTAATTTTGCAGAATGAACATCTTGACATAAAGACTTGCATACGGGCACATACACGTACATGTTTCAGCTTAATTCATCTATTCAAACTCCATTTTGGCCAATTACTGAGCAACTATTGTTGAGTATACATTAAATATATCCAGACACTAAATGACTGTATTTAAATAACCACACACCATGCAGGCCTGTCTATGGGCAGTTTCATGGATGACGGTCTCTAAATTATACTTCCCAGCTCAAATTACTGTCCCATAAGTGTTGTCACCAGGTGTTGTCAGTGTCATTAAATCACATTATGTGAATTTAGAAATGAGTATTAATATATTTTGTTTCCCTTTCTCTTCTTATTAAGGGTTTGGGGAATGTTGTAGGGTGAAGGGCACACCATGTACACTTTGTGTGTGTGGCAGCATGAAGCAGTTTTCTGTTGCACCACTGTCACAGGTGTCTATGAGATAGCTATTATTATTATTATAGGCTAAGGGGTCATTCGGAATGTGTTGGGACGACCTACTGTATAGTAGCTAGTGTGATCTACCTCCATATAGGCACAGGCTGAATGCAAATTAAACAGACTAACAGAATTAAATGCCTTCTCCTGGTGTTGAGTAGAATTTGTAAAATACATAAAAAACTGGTAATTATACAAGTATGTTGGCAACAAGAGGAGGTGTGTTTAGTCGACCTACATGTACCTCATTCTGAAAACCTCCTAAGACATCAAGAGCTGATAAACAAGACCAGATATTTCACAACTTATTTTAGACAAATATGGGAGGGGTCATAGAAGAACTATAAGGTGTATTTTCATTCTACTTATGACAATTTATTATATAAGTATACATACACACTGTACTCGTACCGTAACCTCAGTGTATCATGTGACTGAGATAACTGACCATCCCAATCACCTGGCCACAGTAAAATCAAGTGGAATCAATAACGTAAGGTTTGGGTGGGACAACAGAGGCACCAGACTGGCTTCTTAAAGTGAGCTAATCATAATGTGCTGCATGTACGACTTGTTCTACTGAGATGCAATAACAATAGTTAGGCTGCCACAAATGAAATGCACCACTAGATGAAATGATATGGTCAGTTCCCTAGCTGGCACCTCCCCAATGTCTCAAGTGGAAAAAAAATTATGTTGTAAAGAATAATGTTACTGTTTGGAGCTGGTCTCATATGTCTTTAGGCCTTGCCATCCTAGATGCACATTCCACAATGACAAAAGTGACAGAATCTTAATAATATTTTTTCAAAACGATGGTGTTATTAAATGTAAACAAAATATAACAATGCGACCCACTGATAAGCTCGTGTGGATGTAAAAACTTCATTTACGCAATGTCCTTTTGAAATACACAACAATATTAACATGTCTCAATAATAATTCATTTATGTTAACACTCTCTCAGAAGGTGGCTCGATCAATGTGACCTGGTCCTCGGTGCAAACTTACAGTCAGATAAGGCGTACCTATTTGCGTAACAGGTCAAATCTTAACATGGTGTGACACCATGCAAAACATCCGATTCATCTAAGACTGTGTCGCGGTGTCGGTGCTTAAAAGTTGACACCGAAGACAAAGTTACTAATTATTAATGTTATTAACCATATGTAACACCTGAATTATTTTAACTACGTGTACTCTTCGTAAAGTTTCTCACCTGGTTTTATCCCGACACTGATGCAGGCTCCTGCATGAATACAACCCGGTTATTGTTAAGTACACATCATATGTGTGATCGAGTCTGCTGAATCACAACACCGAAGCACAATCATAAGAGACCCACATTTTGACGGTGAGTCGTGACTTCCTCATGTGGAGTAATTTCCGGTCTTTTTCTGAATGAACGATGTGCTTAGCACAACTACTGCAATGCTTGCTACAGAATCTGTAGAATTATCGTGACTGGAGTATACAAACATAAAACAACTAAATAACCGGTAGAACAATTAATATTTATAAGTATTATCAATTTATTTACGTGACATGTGCATATATAAATAAATAAATCACCCGGTCTCATGGGCTGAAGATTGTGCATTTATCAAAAACATCAAAAAGCAATGGAATGTACGATAAAAGATGCCTCTACAAAGAGTAAATTTTATCTGAAAATCTGCCTAGCTGTGATAATTCTGCATGTGTGGAATTTCCCAGGAAAAAACTTAGTTTGAACAAAAATTGTCTTTGGACGACCAATATAAAGATTTAAGTAATTTTTCATTTAATCAAAAATCAAACCATCTTAAAATGCGTGAAAAAAAATAACTAAATGCTTTTTGTTTTTTGTTGTTTTTTTTTTAATCTGAAGTGTCTTGTATGTCATGGTAGGCTATTTATAAAAATGTCAATGACTGAATATTCATGCAAATGCTGAATAAAAAAAGACACATGACGTTTAGACCGCCAGGCCTTCCTGTAGGCCTACATTTCAGAAAAATATGAACATCGGGTAGGCCTATACTTTTATTTAAGGGATTAGGGCCTATATTACTTTTGAGGTATGAATTGAGGGAATACAAGTATTTTTCTTAGTATTGCAAGGGCGAATCCAGGATTAGTAACTGGACAAACACGCAAACCTTTATTCTCTTTTTACCTCCGCCAAGGAGGTTACATGTATGTTTTCACCCATGTTTGTTTGTTTGTCTGTCTGTCATCAATATAACTCAAAAGTTATGAACCGATTTTGATGAAATTTTCAGGAACTGTCAGAAGTGGGCCAAGGAACAGATGATTAGTTTTAGTGGTGATCTGGATCAATAATCAATCAATAATCAAAAATGTCGAAAATTTATGGGTGAAACGGCATTGGATGAAGACTTTGCTGCCTTGGCGGAGGTCTGCGCTCTCTGAGTGCTTTTCTAGTTTCTTTATTATTTCTTGCTCTCTACTGTCAGCCTACACTCTATTATGAAAATTATAATGACAGCTTTTACAATGACGACAAGGAGCTAAAATGCATTCGGCGGAGCTCTGCGCTCTCTGAGTGCTTTTCTAGTTTGCTTTGCATTTTTACCTCCGCCAAGGAGGTTATGTTTTCACCTCTGTTTGTTTGTTTGTTTGTTTGTTTGTCTGTCTGTCTCTCATCAACATAACTCAAAAAGTTATGGACCGATTTTGATGAAATTTTAAGGAACTGTCAGAAGTGGACCAAGGAAGAGATGATTAGTTTTTAATGGAGATCTGGATCAATAATCAATCAATAATCAATAATCAAAAATATCGAAAATTTAGGGGCGAAACGGCATTGGATGGAGACTTTGCTGCCTTGGCGGAGGTCTGCGCTCTCTGAGTGCTTTTCTAGTTGCTTTATTATTTCTAGCTCTCTACTGTCAGCTTTTACAATGACGACAAGGAGTTAAAATGCATTCGGCCAGATCACAGTCAACCTTTACCAAAACCTATACGGATAAATGCCAATCTACTCCTAGTTTTGCTGCGTTCAGATAACTCTGCAATGCGTGTCCATTGTAATAGACCTTCTACTGACAGGTGGAAAGATGACTGCTGGTGGTCAAGGAAAAAGAAAAAAAACTAACACAGCTCTTGAAATATTTTTTTCAGAAATGTCCAGGGTGACACCTTACCCCCACCCCACCCCACGGAGTATACGGCCCTAAATATTTATTCTGAAGCATGAAGCATAAAAGAAGTAATTCGTCTCTATCGCAATTGTGCACTGATGGGGCGTTTTGCCTTATGCCTGATGGCTAGCCAATTCGTCTATTCAAATCGCAAAAGACATGAGCCGATACTAGTTGATCATTAGTCAGAGGTGTAGGGGGCGAAACTTAATTTATGATAATCCTTGTTTACTTGCTCAATAAGGTCGCATTGAAGAAGCAATGTTCAGATAATGCTCAGAATTGTGGGGATTATTGTTAATCGCAATTTGATGGTTTAGCTTGAAGTAGTATTTGAATGAGATTCATCCCGGGGCCAATATTAGGGGAGGATTTCTTGTGTAAGAGTTACGAGAGACTGGTTTGAATTCTCCTATTCGTAACAACACTACTCTCAATATTGTGTAAATATTTTACCTGTAAAACTTTAAAAGTGTTCTTCATATCGAGTCTAAGACCCATTTCGTGTTTAAAAACTTGTGAAGGTAGCATTGTCAGATATTGTTCAAGAGCAGACCAAGTTCAGCTGGAATGCTTGCCTTTGTACGCGTGAAACACACTAACTATTACTGCAAAACGCATTCTTATTTTTTATCATTATTCATCAAAATGGTTTCCCCTATTTTCAGGAACGCGCTTGCCAAACATGATACGCCTTATATCTTTAAAAACATTTTTTTCAAGTAGATTTTCCTAAAAAAAAAAACATACAATGAGCACAATTCTAAGCCCTAGATAATAAAATTTGTCGGAAGTGCCTCAATAAAGTTTGTCGCATTTCCCCCGAAGAGGCCTCTCGTTTCAGGTTCCACCTTCACTTGCAGCCATAGTGACAATCTCGCCCGAACTAGTGGTTCATTACAACTGTCAACAATTTCAACTAATTGAAAAGATATACAGTGCCCTTATCTCTGCATTGCGGAATACCTGGCACCATAGTTGAGACCCAGGGGTCCTATAAAACGGCTAATAATCAAAATAAGACCTACTATATCCTTAATACGGCATGGGAGTGATACTGGGAAAAAAATCACAAAATTAATTTTGCTGAAATTTGGCACCAGATAGACTGCGACTGGTGGTCAAAAATTTCAAGTTATTTGATTCTTGTCAACAGCGCGTAAGTAATCGTGTTTTAAAGGCATAGGGCACGGATTATTGGTGCGAAATACCCAAAAACGGATTTTGATGACACTTTCGACGCTTTAAACTTATTCATTTTTTCGAAACATGTAGGCCTACGTCTTCCAACGCGCTTCCACATTCTCTTATGAAGTAATGGGATAATTTGTTGCGATCTCTCTCCAAATAGATACATATGAAGCTAGAGCAAACTCCCTGTTACGTGTTTGAATTATTTATATTTTTTTACACGACAGAAATAAAATCCCCATGCCCCCCTCCCCCCCCCAAAAATATGATTATAAATAATCTCCCATGCAACTGAAAAGGGCTTAAAAACTGCATTTTCCAAGAATTACTGAACGCAAATTTGACCTTCTTATTTCCCCTCCAATCCGTAAACCACAGAATGTAAGCAGAAAATATCTGTGTAGATTTCAATTTTTTTTCGTGGAATATTGTAACGGAATTCTGTAGTATTCAATTAAAGTACTCTATACACTATACATGTGTATCGTGGCATTTGATTGATGATTTTACATAGATACACGCTTGATATGAATATTTAAGAAACTGCGACCATGACCTCAAATTTCAAACCTTTTTTTATTTATGAAGTTTCAGGTTTTTAATATTATATTCCAATGTTAAATGACTGCTCTTAAACATGAATCTCGTTTTATTTTTATACATATTAATTCGCGCCAATGTTTTTTGTTTAAAAAAAAACTGGTAAAACCCACGGTTAAAAGTGGTCAGTGCCATTTATTGAATTCCTAAATATTTTAATGGGCCCACTGAAAAAATAAATATTTTGTAGGTCTAAGTTACAAAATGACAAATTCTTTCTCAAACGATGCCAGGCCCTAGATTAAGGACAAGTGCTCAAAGTGAAGTCTTAAATCATCGTTTTTTTTTTTTTTTTTTTTTTTTTTTTTTTACATTATCAAATGTGCATAACCAATAATTGTGAGCAAGATTTCTGTTTATAAATATTTTCTATTTCCTTTACAGCAATGACAAAATTTAAATGAAACTTGATAAAAAAGATCATGTTATATAAAACAGACTATAAGAACCACTTGCTTTTTTCTCTCTAAAAACACCGAATCCTTGCTCATTTTACTAGCAGGCCTATTGGAAAACATGCGAATTAATTATCATAATCATCAGTACTTTCAACAAACAATTTACAACAGTCATATAACAGGGGTAGTGATATAAATAGAAGCCTAAAGAAATAAAGCATAAATTACGAAAATTTTATCAAAGTAATAAACTCGGGTCAAAAACAATAAAACTGAATGATCCTCGCTTAATCGAGTTTATATGCTTTTTGTGTGTGTGTGTGTGTGTGTGCTATGTGCTAACGGTAGCACCGGCGTCACATTTATCGCGGTTTTAGTCGATGTCTCCCACGTTTGAATACAAGTTGCAACTTGTTGAGTCAAAGACTATACGCACTAAAATATATCTAAATTATTCAATAAAGTGCCTTGTTGAACTATAGTGTGAGGAACAACAGTGTTTGTCTGGCATATTTACGATGATGTAGCAGTTTAATTTCAAAGTCATTTCCGATAAAGAAAAAAGTCAAGATTCGTTATTACTAAAAGATATTTGTAATTAGGCACCACTTCAAATTGCTTCAATCTAACAGCTCTTGTGGTATCAAAGAGGAAGTATGACAAAACACTTTCAAAATATTTTTATCAAAAATATCTGATAAAACTTTTAATTTATAATTTCTTTGCGACTCAAAGCGTTATTGTTCCTTATTCATATTCATCAATTAAATGATTATCTTTGAAATATGTTTCAAGGGATAAAACTTTCTCCCCACTCATACCCCATGTAAATGCAATTATCACAAGATTGTACTGAATATATATGTTTACTTTATTACATAAATATATAAATATATACAAGTACATATAAAGTCAACTTTTGTTGTTTATAAGTACAAAGAACGCGCGCGCATACGGTGGTCCACCCGTTTTTGACGCTCGTTATACATGATTACGTTACGGTATTCCTACGTACATGTACTAGTATGTGATTTTAAATGATAGACGGGTATATGTTAAGCAAGTCAGTATGTCGTCAGCGTTTGTAATAAACGTATATGGATATATGCAGTATGTATTAAAAAAACATTATGCAAAGTATTGCCAATAAATAGAATATTTGCCTGCATGTGTTGCATAGTCAACAATTTGTTTTGGTCAAGTCGGTGAATGCATGAAGATGCGCAAGGGCTGCACACTCAGGAAAGCTCTTGTGGCCTTCATCCCTTTTCGCTTAAAGGGATAATAACTCTTCGTATGAAATCTGTATTTCACAATAAAAACATTGTGAGTGACTCATAAAAATATAATATATTCTGTTTTCCCACAAAAACGGCTGTTATAGCTATTATTCTGATATCTGAGCTTGTCTTTTGACCACGTGACCTCCATTGATGGCCATACTATGTTAAAATCTCTTAAGAGATTTTAACAAAAAACCAAACTTTTTAGAAAAAAACCAGGGACTAACTTTGAATGTAAAAATGGATTCATTAACCATTGGTAAGTATGGGAAAATTGTTGTTTACTCCAGGAAAATTCATTTTTTGGCCGAAACGAAGAGTTATTATCACTTTAACCATACCACACAAAATAATTTTAGTATTTGCTAAAAATAAAATACTGTGTTTTTTTTCTCATAGCTGTTTTTAATGCTCCCATACATAAAATTTTGCTTGTTCGCCTGGTGTGATATGCCAAGCGCAATGTTTACAACGGTACAGGCCGTCCACACGTTATAAAGTGCAGATGATTATTAACGGAAGTTCAGATCTGAAATGAGCCCCAGGAGGTCACCGATAGAACGGCGCTCCATTCCCCAGAGTTTAAGTTTTCGATGGGTTCTCGTCACAAATATCAACTTTGACTTCGCCGCACTCTTCGGTCGATTCGTCATCTTCGTTTTCTGAATCTGAGATGTCGCTTCCCGGATGATCGCTCGATGACGTGTGAGAGTCTGCGATTATTCCTGAATCGTGCTGCGTGTCGTCGGACTTGTCACTGGAGTCCTACAGAAGAGATTTAAGTGAAATATCTATTTTAAAATCAAAATATTTTAGATGTTCTTTATTGAAAAAGAATATGTTAATATCCGTTTCAACCATTACGTCTATCACTGTTTTCCAAACAACACCGGATTCTTTTACTGAGCTCGTATGACCATACACAGAAGGTAAACGGTATTTGACTTGGAGGGGACTTTTTAAAACACTATACGCCTGCGAAAGTCTTTTTTTTTAAATCCACGACCAAAATGTAGCCTTTATGCATTTAAACTACTTCTCTTTAACTTGCTGCTATATTTATTGATTGACACTTGTCAGAGATACTGTATCATAGTGTGGACGTTAATTTTTTTCTACAACTTCAGTTCAAGATAAGTGTTATTTGTTTTAACATTTGATTGGGGGAGTAGCATTCGGCTTTACCTGTTTTAGCCGGCGCCACTTCGCTCTTCTGTTTTGAAACCAGGTTTTGACCTGAAAAGGATTTCGATGTACATATAACAGATCTCTTCGAAAGAAAAAATTAACTAAAGTCATTGCGACAAGTGATTGCCAGACCATTAAGTTCTTCATACGGCAACCGAGAAACGTAGACTTATTACACTTTTCTCTTTCAAAAGAAGTACATGGTCACTAGAACTGCTAAACTATCTAAATAACAAACATTTATGTCGCTAAGAATTAAAAATTCATTGAACAAAAGCAATGGCATAGTAATAAATTACTCCTCCTTGTCAGCGATGCCCCTTCTTATCCACTACGTGGGGTTTCAAGTAAGTTCCACGGCTATAACGTCCGAATTGGTCAACATTTATTTCAATTGAGACTTATTAGACGTGATCAAAATAATAGAGGTGGGCCTAATCGGAAGCAATAGAGAAGTTAATTTTCTTCAATGTTGTTCTTTTCTGGCGAAGAACTGTCAAGCATCGCCCCCTAAATAAATTCCATCTACAAAAGTTCCCTGTGTAGGGCTCTATCACGCTGACGATTACATTTCAATCAATTTTCTGAGTAAACAGAGAGACTGAAGATCAAATTTAGGATAGGTAAGATAAGTTCGACATTAAATCTGGCCGCATAATCTGGTCGTCGTTGAGCCCCCTGTGTTGTCGGGTTGCTTTCCTAACCTTCATTTCGACCAAACTTGATGCCCACAGAATATAGTGAATTCACTTCTTTATTAAATCCGCAACACAAAAATGGATCGCGAAAACCGTGCCTTAATTCATCAGTACAGTATCTTAATTTTATAACGTGATTATTCGTCAATATCGCGGATTTGCAATGGGAGAAATTCTATATGCTTTTATGGTATCGTGCTTTCAAGGTGACACTTGAACTGAACTTAATGTTTACGATACACCTGTTTGTATTGTATTACTTTTCTTACCTGTCTTTCAGTCAGTTGTAAAACTTTGGCTAATCTTTTCCTCTCGGGAGGCGACAGATATTTTTGACTTTCAAACTTCTTTTCCAATTCCACCGTTTGGTCGTTTGAAAACCGTACTTGTCCACCTTTCCGTTTGTGAAGACTGCGTTGCATAAATGGATTCCAGAGAAATGGGGCTGCTTTTGGCGGAACTGAAGCAAAAGGCAGAAAAAAAGCTATTAAAACATTTCGAAAAAAAGTACACCAAAAGCAATAAACAGTTGTCTGTTGATTAGTCACCACCATTTATATCTATGGTTTCTATATGTTTTGAAATTAGAATAATTTGTAAAAGCACAGTGGTTTCCGCTATGTTTATCCAAAGTATTTTGCACTCTGGCCCTCCGTCTTCCCTTTCACCACGCGGTTCACCCGCTGTAATCACAATCTTATCTTGACTAAAATATGGTGCATCAAAAATTAATTTTTGGATTAAGTTTGATCCTTTAACGAGACAAAGAATCCATTATTCTTAAGGTGGCATTTGAAGTGATTGATTTTTAAATCATTTCGCATCAAGTTAAATGCAATTAGGGGGAGACCGAGGCAGACTGGCGCCCATAGACCGCCTCGTCTCTGCCTCATAAGGAATTGTGAAGGATATCCTGCACGACACGGCATAATGTGCGTAAAACTCTGATATCAAAAAAAGCTTCTTTTATTTCTTTAATTGATTCTACCTCTTTTTTCATTATAACCAATTTCTCCCAATATTCCCGTATCCAGAAACAAGTATGTCTGTAAAACAAAGGCTAAACTAAAAATATCTATGATTTCACTACTCGGTGAATTTCTATTCTCTTAACGCGTGGATTTTTT
>NW_019775492.1:292097-311420 GCF_001039355.2 Lingula anatina | reverse complement strand
AATAATGAGGCTGTTAACATGCCTAAGAATTGAATCTGAGGAAATGTTTAAAAACAGCATAACTTATAAAATAATGGCCCGATTATGCTGATTTTCGAACTTGACCTGCATTTTAGTAAGATTAATTACTCCTGTGAGTTTCATGACTACAGGCCTATCGGTTTTCCTTGAAATGTGTTAACAGTGTTGCATATATGCTAAAAAGTGAAAACACAGCATAAATACTACAATAATTGCCCAAACATGCTGATTTTCGAACTTTACCTGCGTTTTATGAATATTCATCAGCTCTGTAAATATAAAGCCAAAAAGTTAAACTGTCTTCCACTTATTGTGTTAACGATGAAAGTGCACGGCGACGGCGACGGCGACATCGACGGCGACAGGGACGGCGACGGCGACGACAGACGCAGGTGATGGCAATATGTACAGACACATCTGTGTCTGTACATAAAAATGATGAATTGCCTGTAAATTGCCTGATATCAAAAAAGAGATATCTCACCTCTACTTAATTTATAATCACCACAGATCCACAGCTGGCACTGTTCAGTTAAATATTCAAAACCTACTGATCACATGCTATATAATACTTACCTCCCTCTGAGCCTGTACTGTACTGAGAACTGTACTGTCTTCTAGCTCTCCTGTCTAGTTAACTGTCTATGATCACATGTTATATATAATACTTACCTCCCTCTGACCCTGTACTGTACTGAGAACTGTACTGTCTTCTAGCTCTCCTGCCTAACCAGCCAGGTACAGCGCCAGGAGTTTCTCCTTGGACATCAACAGAGACAGACGCTTGGCTGATGCCACTCCTACAGGGTACAAATGTACAGAATATTACCAAACACTGGGCAAATATATACCAAATATTTACCAAACACTGAGCACAAATATGCAGAATCCAGTATAGAAAACATTATGAACTAGCATGAGAGGTTTGACTTCTGCAGTGCAAAATATTTTCTTCAATTCAAATTTTATATATATATATATATATATATATATATATATATATATATATATATATATATATATATATATATATATATATATATCAAATTCTACATATATTGTAATATAAATAATTTAGCTATCTATATATTTTTATACTGAAAATAATTCAACATTTTGTAATCCACTTTTGCAAGTTTTATGAACACCAGCATTCAAAAATAATCTTTGTTCTTAATCTCACATCCCTTTAAAGGCCTTCTTGTTAGTGAAATTGCCGGCAGTTCTATTAACACAAGTGCTCTAAGAATCTTACTCACAGTTGTATCTTACCTCTCTTTGATTGCTTTCTCATCAATGAAATCGCTGGCAGTCTCCACTGGTTTCTGGACAGCCACCAACTGGTTCAGCATTTCTCTCATCAGGAAACGACTGACAAACTGCTCTATAAAGCTTGCTGTGGGATATTGCTGCAGGCGAGAAACAAAATGACTGTGCTTGTATTTGTTGTAACAGAGAGAGAGAGAGAGAGGGAGAGAGAGAGAGACAGAGACATCAGGTAGAATTCTGACCAACCATTTCAAGATACATACTTAGTACTTTAACACTTTTCTTTTCATGAAAAGAAAAAAAACTCATCTGTCCTGTATATTCTATGCATACCACTACATATAAAGTATACTGACAAATTTCAAAAGCCCAAAAAAATTTGATACTTTCTCTTGACAAGGTGTATTTCATTTACACTCAAATATAGTCCTTGTGAGCTCCTCTTACCTGAGCAGACTGATTCAGAGCCTTGGTCATGGAGTGGTTGAGGTCCTCCAGAGCCCCAAACATCTCCTTGAAGGGTCCGAGGTGATGGGAGAAATAAGTACACAGCTCCCCTGTGTCCAGGTTACTGGGGGGAGAGAAATATCTTAAACTGAATCTCATTTGTTTTATTCTTATTTCTTACCCCACCTCCATATTTTGTACTAGTATATTTCAGTATATATCATCAATATATATCACCTCACTTTTTTTTCTTGTTACTTGTTTTTATTTTAGGAAATAAGACATTAACATTCAAGCAGTTAGTAAATAATGTCTGTTTATATTTGGAAAAAGAGAAACATTATTTAAAACAACTGTCTCATACATGTAATAATTTTATTGTGATTTGTCTGAAATGCTAAGAGAGCATTCACATCGAGAAGAGCTGTGGTTTAGCAAGGCTGAGACTTAAATATGGCGGACCTACATGAAAAGACGACCGTGACATTCATTCAGAGACTATTAAAGGATCATGTGGTCTTCCTTACGTGTAGGTCGGCCATATTTAGGTCTCGGCCTTTCTAGACCTCGGCTCTTGTCGGTGTGAATGCTCTCTAAATCTAAATTTATCTTGCCTCTTATGAGCTAAAAAATAAACCTACTTTGTTTTATGTGTGTCAATGTCTCTGAACAAGTTTCCCAACTCTTCATCCGTTATCACTCCGTCAGCAAAAAAAGCCCCGAATTCCTCCAGTGAAAGTGCTCCATCATCTACAATAACAACAGTGAATGTGATTCATCATCTAAAAACTTTTACACTTTCATTTGTATTTTGAGGCTAGAAAATCACATCAAGCAATCAAGCAGGGTTTCCGCTGGCAGAATTGGGGGGGGGAGAGAGTTTTACATACTTTGATAAATCATAAACATGCAATAAGTCAAATGACCTTTTTTATTGGCAGCTGTATCTCAAATGTACTTGAAAACCCTGCCTTGTTATAATTACAATACGTAGAAAGATGCTTAAAAGGAGCAATTTCAAAATCGCTGTCCTTGCCTGAAGGGCTACCTTCCCTCAGATGTTTCTTTACTCACCGTTTTTATCAGCTCTTCTAAACACCTGAAAAATACCAGCAATATTTCATTACAACTTGCTTTAGATTACCATCACAATTATATGCAATGACAAATGATTCAAGAACACACCCAATTACCACTCAGAGTGGCCGATTGGGGAGGGGGGGGTGGGGCTAGGGGTCTCTTCAATTTCTGTAAAAAATCACACCAATGGCCCCCATCTTAAAATAAGAATTTTGACAGTAAATCATAATTCTAAACCGTACCAAATGGCACCCTTTGCTCTCTAAAATACCAACATTTTTTTTCGGGCTCCAAAACCCATGCCAAGGGGGGGGGGGGGGGGGATTTGTATCTGCGGACCCCCCCCCCCTTCAAATAATCCTGGATCTGCCCCTCCACACAATTCACTTTTGGCACTTGTCATATTTCTTTAAAACCCTAATGGACCAGTGGCTTAATGGAAATCAATGTTTACATACTGTATACACACATTGAGTCCTGGCAGCTGACACCATGCTTTCATTACGACTTCCCATGGTGATAAACTAATCAAAAGTTCAGCAGTGTCAGGGCATTGATGGGGGAGTTAAATACATGGAGATATTTTGCAATATTGCCCATAACTGAAGGATTTGTCATTCTTCAATTGTTAAAATTCCTGATTAAACTAAATCAAGTGTTGGGTAGAGGAAATGACATCGTGAACACAAGATTTTAAATAAATATATTATTAAATAAAATAACATAAGTATACTGTAAATACAATACAATTAAATTGACACAATGGCTTAATGGTATAAAACACTAAAGAATTTACGCAAAATAAAAATTCTAACCACAGCATTTTAAAGCTGTTTATTGGACCCTCTCTTCAGCATCTTGCTTTACAATATTTATTATTGACATAAATATCGTCCTTAATTGGTCCAATAAAATCTTAAATATCTTTTATTTTACTAGGATAGAAAACACGACCATTATACTATACAAACACACATCTAAGGAGCGTGTATACAAATATAATCTGCTCTGGCAGCATGGACTGTAAACAAAATAACTGCACTTACATCGAGGAAAATTGACATCCCCTTCTCTTGCTCCGCCATCTTGAAATCACGCGAGGAAATGCGAGGTTTGTATCTGGGTCAAAGGGATGCGGAAGGGCAGAAACCACTAAATAATTTCATACTAAGCAATGTCTATAATGACTAATATATAATAAAAAATAATAAATAAACGAAATAATTTGGTGAAATATTCCCTGTCCCCATGGACAGAAGATGCACTGGCATAACTCTCAACAGTCTGTCCGGAGATTCCGAGCTGCGCGTGCACATTGACTGAAGCGACGGCCATTTCCGCACTACTTTCAGCAAAATCGAGTGAAAATGGACGACTTTTGATCTCTTCTTGTTTTCATGTGTATTTTTGTCAACTGTTGATGTGATTAAACGATATGTATATAAAAGGAAGCGGGAATGTCTAGGGATTCGGAATTTTAAGGTTAGTTGTCATAAAAAATAGATTTAGAACTGTAAAATGGGAGATTTATCTACGCGGGTGATTGCAAATGGAGCCCCGTTTCAAGTGTCCGCAATTTTCTATTTAAAGATTTCTGTAAGAATTTGAAATCTCACAATTTTTTAAAAACTAAATCATGAAAGCCAATTAAGCTGGGTTTCTGGCAGTATATATGTTTTGTAAATTCAGCTTTGTCCATTTTTTTTAGCGCGAGGTGAAATCGACGCCAAGCACTCGCATTTCTGAAACGTGTCACACTAGTGCGTTTCAACTATTACAAAATTGCTACAATGTTTATTTCACCAGCGTTTTACATATATTCTAAAAGCTTAACAAGTGGGCTTCGTGTTGATATTAAATATATGTTGCGTTCGGGTCCCAACTGGCTGACAAAGTGTTAATAATCCCGTGAAGTCGGTGTAAAAGTTGGCAAAACCGATTATTGTTACGCCTTCGCGGCCGAGTGCCTTATGAAGGTACAAATAACAATGTACTTACTGGTGTCTCAGAGTATAAGCACAGATAAGAAAGACCAAAAGAACCAAGAGAGCTGCAAAGTCAGCCGCAAAGAGCAAAGAGAGCGATTTATTTCACGTTACACCTTATATACAAGTTCAGATAGTACACGTTTACCAATCAGAACCAACTATACAGTGAACAGTTTTACCTTTAAGTTACCAATCACGGGAGAGATTCAAACTTGCACACCGGACAACACTTTACTTACAGAGACATCTACCGGTAGCAATATAAAATAATCTCAGCTAACACACTACATCGTCACACTCTCCCCCCTTTTGACGAACAAAACTCCCCCCTATTATTACAATATAAACCATTACTTTAAATTGTTAAACTAACAATTACTACAATTCAACAAATATAACAACTGAAATCTTACTTTACATTTAAAATAAGCAAGTAATGCAATTAAGTTCATTCTTGTTATGCCAAGATTCAACATTTAACTTTTAACACAAGCAAAGTCAATCAAGTCCATCTCTCAGCATAAATGTCCATCCTTAGGAATGCAAAACAAAGTTTTAAATCCATTATCACTTTAAATCAACTTTAAAAGCAAACAAAGTAATTTTAACTCAAAGTTGCTCAAAACAACATTATTAATGATAACAATGTCAATGTGAAATGTCAAATCATTATATAGTTCATTTTTCATCCATGTAGCAAAGTAAATTCCATCCGCCGATACCAATGACTACTGAGTTCACGATCCTCTGATGAAAGTTTCTGTAACAGATGATACAAAGTTCTCCAGTGAAACAAAGTCAACAAAGAATTCAGAATCTCAGTCTTGGGCTCCACACCATTTCCATGAATATATATTTTTACAAAGTTAATGTCCTCCTTGGAACAGTTATCTGGCAACATTACTAGTCCTTCACTTTGCACATAGTCCATCAGTTCCCATATATTTCTCATATTTAATGTCAATATCAGGAAATATATAAATCCATCCACCAACTGGATCCACAGTTTTTTCTCGAATTCACCAGTTCCACACGAATGAACATCACCATGACATTTACGTAAAAGCGAATTGTCCTTTTCCATCGATCTGCAATACCAGCACACCAATCCTGGAGTCATATACCACGGCAAATGAACAAATTTCACATGACGTCCAAGATGTCTACTCAGGTCAGCCCTGGACACTAGACACAAACCACACTGGACTTCTCTAATCCGTTTCTCCCCTCTGCACTTTGAGTGGGTAACTTCCTCCCCCTCTTCACCAATTAGGACAGTAGGATCTTCCACCAGATCAGTGTCATCAAAATCCGGAACAAAACAGGCTTCATCTAACATGTCTAGATCATCCATATCTGAAATAAACTTATACAATGGTTTATTTTCTTGAATGAACATACATGATAATGAGCTTTTCTTTCAAATGAATATTAACATAATATATTATTAACATAGTATTATAGCATAAACATAGTATTTCATTTATTACTAACATAGTATTACAGCATCGCCGCATTTACTATGTACAAATATTACTTTTATACCAAATCCCCAAGTAAAATACCATTATTAAAATGTGTAAAAAGAAAAGAATTATTACCTTGACAACCTCTAATCCGATAACATGCAAAACACATGCTAAACTGCAACATATTAGTTTGAACAGTGTAACCGTGTTAGGTAATATTTAATTTTTTTTTTTTTTTTATATAACCCCAATTCAAAATAAATATCAACTTATTCATGCAATGTTCAATGTAACATGCTCAACAATAAAATTCAAACAAATATTTAAAAAACCTATACCAACTTGTACTGTTGTTTTGATCAAATAACCTGAAATATAATAGGAAGTACAAACTATAATATACTTTATTAAATATATATTTTTTATTATGTATCTCTTTTCAATATCCATATAATTTGTCTCTCAGAAAAAAAATTATTTGTATCATTTCTTCTTTGGAAATCTCATTATCATAAATATGCATGTTATCAATAAGAAAATCCATTCCCTTCTCTTTTAGAAGGTTTTCATTCAATATCTTTCCTAGATAGATTATAGTTCTGGCTTCATACAGAGAGTTTGGTTTTAAGTTTTGTAATGAGATTTGAAACAGAGATGAAGGATTCTCTATCCATTGTTTGGTCCATGTGATATCTATGTCTAGCAAAATGCTGTTTATGTTGGTATCATCCATCACCTAGACAAAAAAATACAAATAATTAAATTCCTTTTATTTCAGCACTGCCGAAAATTAAGGAAGTATTTATTTATATACAACTATACCTTAACTAATAACTAATTATACATTAATATGATCATTCTAAGACGAAATCTCTTAAATGAGATGACATCTTNTATAATATACTTTATCAAATGTGTCTTTATTATATATATATATATATATATTTTTTTTAATAGCCATACAATTTATCTCTAAGATAAAGTATGATATTGATACATTCTTCTTTTGATATATTGTTTTGATATGAATAAATATTTTCAACCATCCAATCCATTCCTTTCTCTAATAGCACTCTTTCATTAAGTAAAGTTCCTATATACATTGACATTCTGGACTCTGGTAAACTGTTTGGTATTATATTGTTAATTGATATATTTTGCAGAGTATTTGGCTGCTCAATCCAATTTCTGCACCACTGATAGTCTTTCTCTTCGAGAATATTGTATATGTTTGATTCATCCATGATCTAAATAGAAAAATAAAAAAAAATACAAATAAATAAATTAAATTAAATTCCTTTTATTTCAGCACTGCCGAAAATTAAGGAAGTAATTATATACAACTATACCTTGACTAATAAACTAAATATACATTAATATGATCATTCTAAGACGAAATCTCTTAAATGAGATGGCATCTTAATTTGTCTACCAAATCTTGATCTTTTTACAATTGGTTCCACCAATTGTGGTTCATTCAACTGAAAATCACTCTCTCTTTCAACAAATTTTCTCAATCTATCATGATGTACCACTTGGATTTTTCCTTTTTTATCTTTAGTTGTATAGAGAGGTGGGGATGCTTTGATAACCTCATATGGTCCTCTATATAAGGGTCTAAGTTTCTTACTTTCTCCCTTTTTATGACTTTCATCCCTCAAATATACCTTCTGACCACAAGTATATTCACTCTCTCTCAATTTTGCATCATACAATTGTTTTTGACGTTTCTGTACACATTTCAATTTTTCTCTAGCCATTTCATGTGATCTATTTAGGCTGTCACTCAAGTTTCTCAACCATTCATGAATATCATATGGTATCAAATTTTCATTCACACAACCTGTTAGTAAGTGAAATGGCATAAAAACTTCTCTCCCTAACATCATCATGTTAGGAGTAAACCCTGTTGATGCATTCACAGTTGAATGTAATGCCATAACTAATTGAGGTAAATCTCTATCCCAATATCTCACATTCCCTTCTACATTACATCTAATCATCTGTGTAATAATAGGGGAGAGCGGGGTTGGTTGGGACAGTTTTTTTGCGATAACTCAGCAGTCAAAGCTTTAGGGACAAAAATAAAAAATCTGATAGGGGAAAATTATATGCCGCACTCATCTATGAAATAAAACATCATGTAGGTCTTTTTATTTTAGAGTAATAAATGCTCAAAATTGCCTCCTAAAACGTTCCATCTCACCCCACCCACGGGGTCAGTTGGAACAGTCAGTGGGGTGAGTTGGAACAAGAGGGCGAGTTGGAACGCTTGCATATAAATTCAAAGTACAATTCATTTTAAGAGTAGGTTTATCTATATTAATTTCCCAACAAGTACGTGTTACCTTGTATTCGTATCTCCATAGTTTGTAAGCATTTTTTACGTTCACAATTTGCTTTCAAATAGTCTTTTCGATGTATAAACCATATCCAGTTACACTTCATTTCATAATGATAAAAAAGTGGTGTAATTTAAGAGAAAAGAAATTGAATTCACATAACTCTACCTATCAACAATAGTATGTTAGACCTACAAATGAAAACTGTATCTCTTTCAACTAGACCTCAGAATAAAAATCGCAGTTCTGACATATGTACACTTGGTCACCCTAAGTACAGTCTTCATGTGACCACTTTAGACAAACAATGCATTTTTAACCCATTTCTCTTTTGGTTGGCTGTTACTGAACGGCTCCCCACAAACCAGACATGGCCACTCTTCTTCTGACTCAGAATCGCAGGTCATCTTTAATTTCCTTTTTCTTGATTTTCTCTATCGACTAGAAATCTTTAACTGTTTTTTATTTTTGTTGCGCTTGTCCTTTTTAATTTTGTTGGGCTTGGCCTTTTCTTTTTCGAGTAGCTCTTTTTCATGTATGTCAGTTAGAACTACACTGCATCGTTTTCTTCTTTTAATCTTTAGGCTGCGACGGTGAGCCTTTGGAACCGGTCTAATTATTGCTGGACTTGAGCTGTTTTGGGGTTTTCTTAAGTGCACTAAGGTGTGATGTAGCACCTCTTCCGGTAAGGGCAACTGAAATTTCAACTGAATCTTTGCCTAAGTTACGAGGTGAATGTTTGTCTTTTCTGGCGGATTTTGTACCCCCGTTCATTAAACATCAACAGCAACCCCAATCCATTACACAAAGCATTTAAAACAATATCGACAGAATTGGTGTTGTATAGTTTATCCATAATGTAGGCTCTCAGCTAGAATATTTTCATTTTGCCGCGAAATGCAGAGTAATAATCGACATTTCCTTCCACTTCTAAAAGCAATTTATCGCAAAGAGCAACAGTGGGCATGCAGACCCCTTTTGACCAAACAGCTAGCAACTGGATTTAACAAGCAGTGACCATCCCCCCTTGTATCTTCTACACGCATGTACATTCCGGCATCTTGGGGTGTTCTATCAGCTGGATTTCGTCTCCAGTTGGAGTTGTACTGGGTTATTATGTTACTACTCTCTCCAAAGTTGAAAATAAAACATTTAGAGAGATAAAAAAAATGAAAAACACCGTGCGGGGTGGGTTGGAACACCCCTGACAGTGTTCCAACTGGCCCCATGTCAAATGTTCCGACCAGCCCCCATGACGCCATGGCCTACTTATGACACTGTATTTCTTTAACACGTGGGAGGTGATTAAAAAAACTACAGCTTTTTGAACATCAAGGTGGTCCTAAACGCTATGCATAATTTCAGTGATATAATCTTTATATTTTAGTGTACAGCACGATGAATGTCAAAAATATGAAAACATACTTCGAGTGGCGAAAATAAGTTTTTTTCACATAAAACTTTTACTGCATTTTCGAAACTTCCAAAAGTTTACGGGATGAATGACCATGTCAAGTGACATTTTTATGCTGAAGGAGCACATGATCGGTCATGTGATTTAAGAAATAAAGCCAATGTTCCAACTTACCCGCGTTCCAACCCACCCCGCTCTCCCCTACCCATGCATCTTTCAACTTGTCCATTAGCACTTGCTCTAAAACCAGTTGTTCTAAGTTGTTTGATTTCTAATAGTCTACACAAATTTCTAAATAGACTACTTTGAAAATTTGAACCTTGATCTGTATATATCTCTTGTGGACAACCAAAAGTAACTATGAATTTTTCAAAAAATGCTTTTGCTACTAATTCAGCTGTCTGATTTGGCAATGCCACACACTCTATCCATTTAGTAAACTGATCTATCATCACCAAAATATAAGAATTTCCAAATTCACTTTGTGTAAATGGTCCAAGTATATCTAAATGAACCTTTTCCATAGGAAATCCTGCATGATGTAATTTCATTTTGGCTTTTGGTCGAACAGTACTATGCTTGTTTTTATTGCAAAGTTCACATGAACTCACATACAATTTACAATCTCTATTCATTCCATGCCACTTGAATGATTGTTTGAGTTTTTGCAAAGTTTTCTCATAAGCAAAATGACCAGCTGTTTTTGAATCATGACAGAAAAATAAAACTTCATTGACCAAATCTTTTGGTACTATTAAACACAAATTTCTATCCTCTCTCTTTTCCCATTTGTAATATAACACATCATTTAAAAGAATCAATTGCTTTTTGCAATTCCACAATCCTTTCACTGCCATACTACACAAATACAACTCTGATTCTTTAGGTTCACCATTCTCTAACCAACCTATGATTATTTTCAAATCTGCATCTTTTCTCTGCAATTTTTTCAAGTCATATCCTTTCAACCAATTGCATAATTCATCTCTTTCATTCTTGTCAGTTTTATCATTTGTATCAGCCCTCTGACACATCAAAACTGAACTCAATTTCTCACAATTTGTTTCATTTTTCATATCACCAACTGCATTCGATTCAACTACATTGTCATCTAATTTCTTATTTCCCAGAGGAATTACATCATTCACATCAGTCTCAAACCTTGGCCAATTTTTATGTACTCTCTGACAATAATGACATCCTTCACAGGGTAAGTCACTCAATTTCACTCCCACCTTATAGCAATCACACTCTTTCATAGCTAAAGGTATTCTTGATAATGCATCTGCATTTCCATGCTTCTTTCCTGGTCTATGTTCAATGGTAAAATTATACTGAGATAATTCTTCTAACCATCTTGCTAACTGACCATCTGGGTTTTTAAATCCTAACAACCACACTAAACTATGATGATCTGTTCGGATTGTGAACTTTCTTCCCAACAAATAATGTCTATATTGTCTACAGAAGTTTACAACAGCCAAGAGCTCTTTTCTAGTTGTACAATAACGCCGCTGTATAGGTGACATAATTTTACTTCCATGAGCAATAACCTTCTCTTCACCATGTTGTATCTGTGAAAGTTCTGCTCCTATACATGAATATGATGCATCTGTATCAAGTATAAATTCACCTTCAGACAAAGGAAAGGCTAAACAAGGGGCAGTTGTTAACTCTTGTTTTAAACTTTCAAATGCTATTTGATGTTCATCTGACCAATTGAAAACACTTTTATTCCCTGTCAACTCATACAAACAAGCAGTTTTCTCAGCAAATTGAGGAATATGATCTCTATGATAATTGATGAAACCAAGGAACGTTTCAACTTCCTTTTTGTTTGTAGGTACTGGCCACTTTTTAACACACTCAATCTTACTCTCAGTTATACTAACACCTTCTCTACTGATTGACTTTCCTAAGAATTCACACTTTGTTTGGAAAAGAAAACATTTCTTAGGCTTTAACTTCAAGTTGTAAGAACGCAATCTCTCCAAAACCTCTTTCAAATTCTTAAGATGATCTTCAAAATTCTTTCCCAACACTGTGATATCATCCAGATACACTAACACTTTCTCCCAAGTCAAACCTCTCAATACTAACTGCATTGCTCTTGAAAAACTTGCAGGAGAATTGGTAAGTCCCATAGCCATTCTCTTATGCTCATACAGACCATACCTGGTGATAAAAGCAGTTTTATTTCTGTCTTTCTCATCAATCTCAATTTGAAAATATCCTTGCGCCATATCAATCAAACTCAAAAATTGATTTCCAGCCAGACAATCTAAACAATCACCAATGTTTGGAATAGGATAAGAATCTTTGATAGTTTTCTTATTTAATTCCCTGTAATCCACACACCATCTAACACTTCCATCTTTCTTTCTTATCAAAACTGGTGGGGATGCCCATTCAGAATTTGATGGCTGAATAACATCAGAAGCTAACAACTTTTCAAGCATCTTTCTCTCTTCTCCTTCCATTCCCAATGGAGTTCTACGCAATTTCTGTTTCACAGGAGCTGCACTACCAGTGTTAATAGTATGCTTAACACCTTTCATGCACCCTAAATCAAGATCATGCTTTGCAAATACATCTTCATAATCTCTCAAAGTTTCACACAATGCAACCATTTCATTTGAATCAAGCTCCTCACTTGATCTTTCAAATAAATCTTGCAAATGTTCAGGCAAATCTCTTTTCAAACTTCTCATCACTTCTTTATCCATATTTTCATCTATTTTCAACTTCATTTCAGCTTTATTCACAGCAGACACCCTAGCTTTTCCATATACATCTTCTTTACATCTCACTTCAGAAGCAACTGTCTCAACTTCCTTAATAACACCTAACACACTACCTGCTTTCAAAACAGCATTTCTTTCTCCATCATTCACTATTTCTATAGGAACAACATCATCACCTTTAACTAATGCACAAGATACCAACACTTGTCTATCAACACAAGGTTCTATCACATACTCTTTCTTTTTCTCTAACTCATAATCTGCACAAACAGAAATTCTCATCACCGTCAATGGAGGAACTACTATTCTCTTTTTCGTTCTCACCATATTTTCACAAATTTCAACTTCTTTCTCCATTTCATCAACACATTTCTCATCACTTTTAGCTTCTGTCTCACCATTCACTTGACTCAAATCAGAGTCACCTTCAACTTCTATGCTTCCTTGCACACATTTTTCTCCAATGATCAATGTTTGATCAACTAAATTCACCACACAATTTCTCTCCTTCAAAAACTTCAATCCCAACAACATATCAATTCCTTCTTGCAAATCTGCAACATACACATTTTCCTTATATTCTATCCCATCTATCTCAATACTCAAATTTTCTACTCTATGACCCATCATAAATGCATTTTTTCCAGCAAGCATTAATTTCAGAGTCTCACAAAACTCAGGCACACCCTGCAATTTACTATAAAATCTTTTATTTACGATAGTAAATTGAGCTGCTGTATCCACAACTGCTAATGTTTTCACACCACCTACACTAACAGGAATCACAAAATTTTCTCCTACTAACTCTCCAACATTCATCATTTTCACATTTCCACTATCCATAATCCGACCTTCAGCATGAAGTAAGGGATCCGAAATCCGGTCGGTCAATTCGTCCCGTTCTAGTTTACCGAATTTCTTGCACCGGGAGGAGGATTCTTTGGCATTTCTCTATTTTGAGGGCAATTTGTTTGAATGTGACCTCTCTGTCCACATTTATTACAAATCAAAATAGAACTTGGGCTGGCATTTTTACTAACATTGGGATTAGGTGGATGTTCTACAATTTCATTCTTACAATCCCTTTGAACATGACCTCTTTCTCCACATTTAAAACATTGTGGTGGACCCCCTCTACTTTGATTTATGTTTCCATTCTGGGGTGATTTTACCATTCTACTAGGATTTCTCTGAGAATTTGACGGTGACACCCATGCATCATTCATTCTTTTCATCTGATCACACATAGCAGACATGGTTCTTTGCATGTTGTAGAGTAATTGATTTCCACTTCCATTCTCCACACTCTGATCAGACATTCCAACTTGTCTAATATGCACATTTCTCCCACCTGTACCATACACTGCTTTGAAGTTATTGTTTGCAACTTTCACAAACTCTAACGCTTCAAATAAATCTTTAGGCTCTTTATCCATAGCCAATTTTGCAGATTCTTTGTCACGACACCCTCTCAAAAATGAATCCACAG
Organism: Lingula anatina; assembly: GCF_001039355.2. Next base: position 297,157 of record NW_019775492.1, on the reverse strand, counting down.
CTATTCCTTCACCACCTTCTGCATATCCCTCTCTAGATGCCATGAACACACGATGAGAAAAATCTTGCAAAGATTCACTTTCACCCTGTCTCATTGATTGAAGTGCTCTACGTGCAGATGAAGCAGACTCTTTCATACTAAAACGTTTTGACATCACTTCTTTCAAACGTTTATATTTGCAGTTTCCAAACTCTACCGCATACTCAAGAGCTCTGTCTTCCAAACATTCAATCATTCTGCTAGTTTTTCTTTTATCATTCCATCCATATCTTTCTGCCATTCCTTCAAACTTAAATACAAAAGCTTCCCAATTTTCTCTTCCATTCCCACTAAAACTAGGCATTTTATGAACAGGTCCTTTTTCTCTTTCAACTAAAGGAACTCTTTTCTGTTCACATTCAGATTCACTTTCACTTTCGCTTTCACTATCACTTTCACTCTCTGCTAGTTTCAGTATTGGTTTTTTCACAGGGGTTTCCAAACTTTTCTTTTTACTACTTCTAGGTGCAGGTGTGGGTCTACTAGTTTTAATATTTCTAGGAGTTGGCCTTGGAATTTTTTCTAAATCCTGTTGTAAATGCATTCTTTCATACTGAGTTTGCAAATGATCATGACGGGCTGTCATCTCATCTAATTGCAATTTCAAATCCATATTTTCAATTTCACACTTCTGCAAACTTTCTACACGTTTTCTCAACAATTCATTCTGTGTTTCAACCTGAGCATGTAACATCATTTCTTTTGTGGAATACTCTCTACACTCTTCTTCCATTTCCATTTCTTTTTTCATCAACACTTGTTTAGTTTTTCCCAACTCACTCTGAATTTTCACATATCTTTCTTTCAACATATCATTTTCATTTTTCAAATCACACTTCTCACTCTCTAAACTATACTTTTCACTTTTCAAAGCATATTTCTCTTTTTCTAATGCACTTTTTTCATTTTCCAACATGGATTTCTCATCTTCCAATGCATTCTTTTCATTTTCCAAAGCATTCCTCTCTTGTTTCAACTTTTTGTAATCAATTGCCATTTCTGAATTTTCAACTTCCAACTTTTTCACTTTAGCATCATTCATCTCCAATTCACTAGATAAAAATTCTATCTTTTCTCCCGCTTCTTCTACCTCATCTCGAAGATTTGATATCATTTCATTTTGCACCTTCACTCGCTCCATCAACTTTCTATACTTTTCTTCCCAATTCACACACTCTTCCTTTTTCTCATCTCCAACTTTTGAACCTTCATCTTTTCCTTCCATTACACCCAGAATCACATTACCCTTCTTTTCCCATTTCTGCCATTCTGCTACACTAATACCAGTAATTTCTTCCAAATCACTCAATAGCAATTTTCCTTTTTGATTTCTCAAAGACACCAATCTATGAGCTTTCACTGGACCAATTCCTTTCAAATTTTTCAATTCTGTTTCAGATGCTGTCTGCACATTCAACACAACACCACTTTCTACATTACCCGACGCCATTTTCACTTCCAGTTTCCCACAACCTATTACACAATTTTATTGATAATAGCAATGCAGCTGTGCCACAAAAACTACACAATAAAATACTTTCACCACTACCACACTTTACTGTTTGAAGAAAGTTTCAGCAAAAAGCCACTACTAAACTTCACAGTAAATACAAACAAATCTCTCACACTATTCAACCTACTCACATGTACACCTATGATGAAACACTTTCAACACAGACAAACACGGTAGAATAGTACTCTATCAATATATGCTATTGCAATATTGATAAAAATATACAATAAACAATTCACACTCACTCCTTCATTCAGCAAGTCAGTGAAAAACACAAATTTGAAACCTTTATTTTAAAGAAATGCTTTTCTTTGTAAATAAACTCACTAAATTATGTTCTGTATTCTAATTACAACATAAGGCTCTACACGCACGGGACTGTAATTACACGTGGTCTGTCTGACTACTTCTCAGTACACGTGGTCCGCAATGTCTGCGCAATTGTAGTATCACAACAGAAAATTAATACAAAATATCTCTACTAGAATGAATTCTAAACTGAAAATATTTACTGAATTGCCCCGAGTATTAAACAACACTGTCATTGAAATATCACTGCAATATGTTCCGACTAGTTCGCGTCTTGCAACAAGTCCCGTCTAACACGTGTCACTATCTTTCCAACTCTCACTCAGCCATACACAAAGCTTTTCAAAAATTCCAATATCACTAATAACTACTAATTCTATCCTCTAAGTACACAAGCTACACAAATTCTATCCTGTAAATTGACAACGTTAGCTACACAAATTGAATTCTGTCAATTTAACATATGCTACACAAATTCTATCCTCTAATAATGTTAGCTTCACAAAATTCTATCCTGTCGACTGCGCCAATTGTTACGCCTTCGCGGCCGAGTGCCTTATGAAGGTACAAATAACAATGTACTTACTGGTGTCTCAGAGTCAAATAACTATCCAAAAAGAACCACAAGGCAAGAGCTGAGAGCCAAGAGCCGTAAAGAGACCGATTTATTTCAAGTCACACCTTATATACAAGTTCAGATAGTACACGTTTACCAATCAGAACCATCTATACAGTGAACAGTTTTACCTTTAAGTTACCAATCACGGGAGAGATTCAAACTTGCACGCCTGACAACACTTTACTTACAGAGACATCTACCGGTAGCAATATAAAATAATCTCATCTAACACACTACATCGTCACANTCCTTCTATAAAAATAACTTAGAATTAAAAATATACATTAAATGATTGATCTCTAGGTGTACTGGTCAGTGTAAGCTGTCTGACCCTGGAGCCAAGGTGTCCATACTTAATTGTCCAGTTGTTTCTCTAGGTGTACTGGTCAGTGTAAGCTGTCTGACCCTGGAGCCAAGGTGTCCCTAGAGGCTGTGTGTTATCACTGTGACTCTATGGACTACCTATGGGACCTCAACCCAGTGAACACCACAGTGCAGGGACTGGACTGGAGCCAGGACACCACCACTGATAGAACAGAGAGAGGACTGAGTGTTAAACCAGGTGTTCTTGCACCTGGGGAACTCTACCTGGTCACAGCTAATGGTAAGTAGTGTGAGAACAGATGCAAATTTTAAGCTTGGTATTAGCCATTTGGGAATACTGTATATTCAGCAATAATGTTTATTCTTGTCACTTGAAGTTGGATTTTACATGTAACTTATGAAGAGAGATAAAAGCAACTGAATTATGTTGTAACATAAAAAGACTATTTCACTGATTTATTATTAAATCCAAACTGCTTCTTCAAAATAATTCAATACCATACAGATTCAATCAGTGTGAAAGCATTGTTACGCCTTCGCGGCCGAGTGCCTTATGAAGGTACAAATAACAATGTACTTACTGGTGTCTCAGAGTCAAATAACTATCCAAAAAGAACCACAAGGCAAGAGCTGAGAGCCAAGAGCCGTAAAGAGACCGATTTATTTCAAGTCACACCTTATATACAAGTTCAGATAGTACACGTTTACCAATCAGAACCATCTATACAGTGAACAGTTTTACCTTTAAGTTACCAATCACGGGAGAGATTCAAACTTGCACGCCTGACAACACTTTACTTACAGAGACATCTACCGGTAGCAATATAAAATAATCTCATCTAACACACTACATCGTCACACTCTCCCCCCTTTTGACGAACAAAACTCCCCCCTATTATTACAATATAAACCATTACTTTAAATTATTAAACTAACAATTACTACAATTCAACAAATACAACAACTGAAATCGTAATTTATGTTTAAAGTAAACAAGTAATGCAAATGGTTAATTCTCGTTATACCAAGATTCAACATTAACTTTAACACAAGCAAAGTCAATCAAGTCCATCTCTCAGCATAAATGTTCATCCTTAGGTATGCAAAACAACGTTTTAAATCCATTATCACTTTAAATCAACTTTAAAAGCAAACAAAGTGATTTTAACTCAAAGTTGCTCAAAACAACATTAGTAATGATAACAATGTCAATGTGAAATGTCAAATCATTATATATAGTTCATTTTTCATCCATGTAGCAAAGTAAATTCCATCCGCCGATACCAATGACTACTGAGTTCACGATCCTCTGATGAAAGTTTTTGTAACAGATGATACAAAGTTTTCCAGTGAAACAAAGTCAACCAAGAATTTAGAATCTCAGTCTTAGGCTCCATACCATTTCCATGAATGTATATTTCCACAAAGTTAATGTCCTCCTTGGAACAGTTATCTGGCAACATTACTAGTCCTTCATTTTTCACATAGTCCATCAGCTCCCATATATTTCTCATATTTAATGTCAAGATGAGGAAATGTAAAAATCCATTCACCAATTGGATCCACATTTTTTCCTCGAATTCACCAGTTCCACAGAAATGAACATCACCATGACGTTTACGTAAAAGCGAATTGTCCTTTTCCATCGATCTGCAATACCAGCACACCAATCCTGGAGTCCTATACCATGGCAAATGAACAGATTTCACATGACGTCCAAGATGTCTACTTAGGTCAGCACTGGACACCAGACACAAACCACACTGGACTTCTTTCCTCTGTTTCTTCCTTCTGTACTTGGAGTGGGTAACTTCCTCCCCCTCTTCACCAATTAGGACAGTAGGATCTTCCACCAAATCAGTGTCATCATAATCCGGAACAAAACATGCTTCATCTAACATGTCTAGATCATCCATATCTGAAATAAACTTATACAATGGTTTATTTTCTTGAATGAATATACATGATAATGAGCTTTTCTTTCAAATGAATATTAACATAATTTTACATTATCAACACAGTATTACACTATCAGCATAGCATTACATTACTAACATAGTAACACAGCATTGCCGCATTAACTATGTACAAATATTCAAATCAAAAGCAAAGTTAAATTGCTTTTTATATTAAATCTATGAAAAACTTTATCATGAAAATATATAATAAGAAAAAATTACCTTAACAATATCCAATCCAACTATCATAAATACCGTAACAATATCCAAGTAGCCAATTTTAGTAAAGCAAGTAGCC
>NW_019775492.1:266347-279177 GCF_001039355.2 Lingula anatina | reverse complement strand
TAGCGGCAGGCCTAAAATTTTGCGGAGGGAATTCATTCACGAGAGTTTGAACCAGTTTGTACAATTTTTAACCTGATATAACAAGTTTGGAGGAAGATTATAAATGCTAGATTTTAATATCTGCTACATCTAATACTTTCTACAAAGCCAAAGATGTCAAGTGTTCAGTACCTGTGAGTCTGCAGTAATCTCTGTGGTGTGTTCTGTGAGTTTGGTCAATGTCTCTGCTGCTTGCTGGGCAGTAGATAGGCTGTCAATAGTTAAATTTCCCACTGCCTCCATCATATCACTCCGTATCTGTGGAAGAAAAGACTTGCTGATGCTATACAGTAATTACTTGATCTTTTAAATATGCAAAAATTGTGAATTTTATGTATACTATATTTTTAAAGTCATAATTTATAAAAATTAGCTAGAACATTTATATTGAGTGGTAGCAACAAAGTTAAAAAGTTGGCTACTGTGTAGTTTATTCTATGAAGTAAAAGTACAACAAATACTACACAGAAATATAATTTTTGTGATTATAAAATATTCTCAAAGTTTTGTAGTTTTTGCCCATAGAAAAGATTGAGTAATTACCATAGCTTTTCTTTCTGGCTGTCAAAATGTTATTTATTTCATTGATATACCTTCACTTATATTTTACTAAATATTCATATATCTATATACTTCTAACATTTATCTATCATTACCCTTTTCACTGTCATTTACGTATCTTTTAATACACTTATCTATCTACCTGTTCCCGCCTTTCTGTGTTAGGTAATTTTTCTGTCCCAGAATTCAACAAGAAAGTCACAGCATCAACCAGTTGTAGAACAGCTAAAAGTCAATATCATAGGAAAGGATGCAATGCAATGTTATAATTAACATAAAGATCTTTACTGTGACATATGGTGACAAACTTTTCAAAATTAACGTGAAGACCCATTTTCAAGCTCGAAGAAATTTTCAACGTCAAAAAAATTACATTGGCAGAAAAATGTCTGCAGACGAAATTTTCAAGACCAACAAATTTTCAAGACTTAACCATAACTGACAGATTCGAACCAGCTGTAGGACAGCATAAAGTCAATTCACCAGGAACAGATATTCACATATAGAACTTAAAATACCTTGTCTTATTGAAATATCAATTGAAAAACAATAATGGTAAAGACGATGATTAAGTAAAAAATCACAGCCCAAGGGTTGAAGGTTTATAATTATTTAGATAGAAAGAGAACCTGTGTGATCACTTTCCCTCACAGCAGTCCACAAGCTGCCGTTCCGATCCCCTGTTGTCGCCTCCAGAAAGGTACCAACACCACCAGTCGCAAAGTCAGGATGGTCACCTAATGGATGGACCTTAAACAGAAAATACACCAAATCTAATCTAAACTAATCTTATAGAGCACATTCAGAACATGTTGATCAGTAGACTAACAGATCTATGATCAGATGTGGTCAGCCCACTTAAGGACGCTCTCTCATATTTCAGATTTCATATTTCTGCCCTAGCGATTTTGATTAAAATTGTAAGACAAAATTTTCTTACCATATGAGTAAAAAATATGAAAAAAAAATTGGGGGTACCCAGGCTCGTTTTCGAGAGGTGGCGTCCCGAAAAACGCTACGTTTATTACATTGCGTTATATGGGGATTTTGCCAAAATGCCCTTAATTTTGCTGAAAAATGCAAAAATAAAAAATTCTGCCCTAGCGATTTTAATTTTATGTGGATATGTTATAGATCTTGGTAGACCTCAAAGAAATTTACAAAAAAATATGTACCACACCATGCTTGTTTTTGAGCCAGAGCTGCTTGAACATTGTTTTTTATCAAATTTACATAGGAATCAATGGAAATTTCCAAGCAAATTTAAATAAATATGTTTTGTATCGTGGGTTTTTAACTCATACACTTATTTTGCTTCAATGAAAATTATATTTATACTTCTCTGCATCAGCTAACCAAATTTCATAAAGTTTGCTTATCCCATTCATAACAAATAGATATTCAAATGTTGAAAGTATCAGTTGGATTTCAGTATGCCTCATGGAATACCGCCATATTGGATTTTTCAAAGGCTGGACCTATAAGGATGAATTACGTATTTTATTGCATGTTATATTTTCATAATTAGCCGCTATCGCAAAAAACTACTCATGCGCGAAATCTGCGCAGATCGCAAAAAAAAGCTAATATAAGAGAACGTCCTTAAAAGCAATGCCAACTAAACCACTGATGGTCTACCCATGGTGCAGATTGCGGCGGTCTTCTGGGTCTTCCAGAAGATGGCCAGATTTTCAAGTTTACATTGACCAGTACCCAATTTTTTTCTGTCGGAAGACAGTCAAAAAAGGAGGATGGATCAACAAAGATAATTTGGAAGATTGTCAGAAAATATCTCTGGATCCGCCCCTGTCCCCATCTTGACTCTCACTGGCCCAGCAGGGGCCAATATTTTCTAGCAATTAAGCATTGGAGACAATATTTTATCTTTTTAATGGCCCGTGTGGAGACAAGGAGACCATCATATGATTATGTGGCTTACTTTTAAGTGGGGTCAGCCACATTTAGTTTGCAGATCATCTGTTCTGAAAGGGACCATGTATTTATATAATACCCAGACGACCTACCGGATGGCTCAAATGGTAGAGTGCTCGCCTCCAGTGCAGTAGGTTGTGGGATCAATCCCCAGCCGGGTCATACCAAAGATTACCATTAAAATGGTACCTACTGTCTCCTTGCTAAGCACTCAGCATATAAAGGTTGACGTAAGGAACAAAGCCAATACTGTTGAATGACTGGTAACTGAGGGCTATGTGGAAGATAAGCTTAGGCTTAACATGCTTACCCTCTTTAACTAAAGTTCAAAATAAAAACAAGGCAGCAAAGCTGTCAAATGTACAGACAAAAAACAGAAAATAAAGATATAAAAAAGGTCATTTTGTCAATTTTGATGCAATAATAAATAACGCTTATAATAGCACTGTCAGTCAACACTGAATTTTAATCATGCACAACAGGTAACATGGTCAATAACAGGAGCGGACCCTGAGATATTTTCTGACAGTATTCCAAAGTATCTATGTTGATCCATACTCCATTTTGATGGTCTTCCAACAAAAAAAAATAGATACCGGTCAATATAAACTTAATAACCTGTCTTCCAGAAGACCCAGAAGATGGTCTCAATCCACCTCTTCAATAAGATTACAGTGTCAGGACCATGAGAGACCAAAGTCACATGATGAAAGTCTCAATATTTGAAAAATGATGACAGTGCATAAAATAATATTATATAATGTTTAAAGACATAAAAAACAATACCATTGCTTATGTGGAAATACAGAAAATGTGCAGAGCATCGAGCGGATGAGAATTAAAAGTCACAAATGCAAGTGTTTGAGAAAAAATTGTAAAGGAAAACATAACAAAACTAGAAAACCACCGATAGTGCAGACCTCTGCCAAGGCAGCAATTGTTGATTATTATTGANTCTAAATGTAGCCTAAAAGTGGACAAGAGAACTAAAAAGGTTGCTATTTGCTGTTAGCAAATTGCTATCTGTAGAGATAGAGAAACAGAAAACATCTATTCAATATTGGAAGCAATAAACCTTATCAGCATCACTGCCTATTTAAAATGAGTGACAAGTGAGTGGATGGAACCTAAACAGCGCTGAGAGACAGAAGGGTTTGATTTGCAGTCTGTTTCTAGGCTAGGTGTTGACAAACATGTGGTTAATAAAAGGCATATTGGTTTTACCATGTGGCAAGCATTACCTTACACTGGGATAATTGACACGTGGAATTTTTTAGAAAATGAAAAATTTCAATTTACCAAGGTTGTGGTAGTGATTTCATTACAAAAACAAAATCTTTAATTAAGATTTTCAAAATTATTCTCATTTGATATGAACAAGTGAGGCCCAATAATGAAAATGCCACAGCTTTCCCTTTCTCGATCCAAGACAAAATGGTGTATCAGCTTCTGTCCAAAAGGTAAAAAAAAAAAAGATTAAAAAGTACACCCTGAAATTCTACACCCATAAGCAAATAACTTTCCCAAAACACTCTGAAACCCAGGGCATCTCCGTGGTTTGTCCAGATTTTACAGCAATCTTATCACTTTAATGGGATGATTGCAAAGCCATTACGCAGGTTGTTGATTCTTCACACCTAGGGTCTAATTACAGCAGACAGGGTTGGAATCAAGTTGTCTCTGCATGAAGCAAAGGATCCAAATGAAAGAATCCAGATAAGATAAAGTACTGTAGATAACGTCTGGAACAAAAGATCAGCTGCATGTAAAACAGATTAGCTATAACACACTCCTCCCTCCCAAACACACACACCTTTAGGATTGGATTAAAAACTTCCTTTATTATGACACAAAACAAAGATCTAGAGTTGGACTACAACTACCATGAGTCAAAATTGTTGTTTTTTTTTTAAGATTGAAAGATGTTTTATTAACAAGGAAATGATTAAGCTTTAGAAGACTGTCCAGCCTGGATATCTTTCTCATCCTCTGAGACCAAATGAAAAAAGTTGTCTAATTTGAAAACTTTAGACCCTAGAAAATGTACTATATACAGGTTGATACTCCATTACATTTTTTAAATAAAATCTTTGAAAGTAGTTCAAGGAAAAAAGTTTGTCAACGCTTTGCTACAAGTATATGACAAGAAAAGAAATCACCACTGGCATATCAATCCATAAAACTATCAAATAATAGTAGAACATATTAGGGCACTTATAAAGTGTTATTTCTACTAAACATCATTGCATTTTTTTGAAATTTTTGTAGCTCCTGTAAAGCCATATTCAACAAGAGAATTAAGTGAAGTGTGTAAGCTGACAGAAGTTTTTTTCTTCAACTAACTGTACCACACAGTACAAGCACTACCAACCAGATTACATTGACAACCATGATCTTTTGTCTTTTATGATGTAATGGCAGGTGATATATGATTCATGGTGGTGGGTAAAAAAAAAATACATTGTTTTCAGAAATAATCCAAATAATCTAGCATGCAACTGAATTTTTTTATAAACCAGGTACTTGAAAAGTAAAGCAGCCAGATTTTTTTCAACTGTTTGATTCCATGGTAATATCACAGAGTGAAAATATACAATTCAGAGACTCCAACTGATTTGTTCATGCTAGGATCCAACATAAGAACATCGTGTTGGATCCTAGGGTCATAAAAGCAGTTTAGTATAAGCAGGGAATTATACCATATAATTCCCTGGTATAGGTATCACCTTACTTTTAAGTCACTTTAACTAGATTCTGAATGAAAATTAACATTTTTTGAAAAAAGGGGAAAAAAACAACAGCAAAAAAAAAAAAAAAAAAAAAAAAAAGATAATTTTAGGTCACTGATGAAAGAGTCATACACAGAGTTTTTTTTTCAAATTACTGTTAATAAGTACACAAAATATAAGTGGGTTTGGGTATTCTCTTCACAAAAAAGGGCTGAATCAGTTCCCCCAGGCTGTCCCCCCTCCCTCAAGAATGGTGGATTAATTTTTTTGGTCCCAAGTCTTTAATATTTTTGAGCCACCTCTGATGGAAATAAAGGACAGTCTTATACTTAACATGAATTTCAATCCAACCATTTCAAGAACATGCATCGTATGAAAGGGATAGACAGAAAATTGTATTACTTTACATGGTGACCAGTGAATGTACAAATTTATTTATTAGAATTAACTAGATCCAAAAACATTATGGTAGGTAACATCTAATGTTAATTCATTTAAAACACACAATTGCTTTTGTATGATTATTATGATTCTTCACATTTGACATATTTGCATGCCAAGTGGCATCACATTGGTTGTCCTTTGATGTAGCAGCCACTTCCCTTATATATCACCTGTAAAAACAGCACAGAAGAAACACATAAGGTACTTGTGAGTTGGAAAAACCATGTGGTCTATGAGTACAGGTGTATCCGTTAATTCACAGGTGAACCACAGCATAGCAAAGTCTTGTTCTGTAACTTATAACTTTGACGGAAAAGAAAATTTCAAAACAATTTCCCTAATAGGGTGAATAGTGGCATTAGTGGAGGAATTCCAGTGATCTTGGCTATGCAGGTCTTTAAGAGTGAATGGTTTGAACATATGCTATGGTAGGGTTCTATTTCTGTGATCTAATCAATAAAACAAATTATTTGTTGCCACATCTAACACAAGAAAGGGACAAAATTCAATTGCACAATTGCGGTTGTTCCACACGAGTGCTGTTGCCATTTCCGCCGAGATCTAAACAGAAGACGTGGTTGAATTTTGCACAAATTAAAATATTTGCTGGCATCAAGATTGAGCCAAAAAAATGAAGCACAAGTTAAGTAATTTCTTTTCAATGTTTACAAACTAAATCATTTTGTACCTTGTGTGATTGCATTGCATAATGTAATTTATCCAAATTATTGTTTATTTCAATATTTTGTTAATTTATTCAAGGCAAATGACATGCACTCAGAACTGTTACAGCCATCACAATATCAATGCTGTCTCCTTTAAGTCAGACATTCAAATGAATTCAAAGTGCTACAGAACCCTTCCCTCCTCCAAAAAATTTAATCAAAGCAGCTTATATGAAAGCCATTAAAAATATATATATTTCCAAGAAATAAGTGCACAGAAATATACCATCTAGTGACAACACATCATTTTTATCTGTGACTTATGACTTGATAAATGTAAAGTAATATCAGTAAAACTGTATATGGTATGTTTCCATAGCTTGATTGCAAGTAAACATTTTTTATAGATTTTAAAGAACCATAAGTACCCCATGAGCCCTTTGATAGTACCAACTGATAGTACTTTTAAGCATAATTCAAATATTTTTCATGGAAAATTTTGTGTTGATGATCCATCTATCATGGCCTTCAGGGGGACGGGTGGGGGGGGGGGTATTTAATCAATCAGGTATATTGGACAATAGTAAGAAACATGCAGCCAAGATGACATGAATATGGCAGTAGGAACAAGCGCATACATAAAATGCGGATTTGAACATTTGAAATAAAATCCAAATGATTCATTCCATGTCCTGATAAAAAGTGAAACCCATTGGAAGTAAAACCACATCATTTTTCAATTCGATTAACTTTCTGGTTAGTGAGTGATTCATAGAGCTGAATGTCACTTAGTGTGAGAAAATTGAAGCATAAGTTAGTTATCAGAATCCAATATGGGACATATTTGGACAACAAATTAGCAACAAACAATTGATCAATGCTATTCTAATTTAATCAGAGTGACTAACCAGGCGTAACTGCTATAATCAAGATAATAATACAGAGTTCATCCTCCTTAAATGTTTGGGGGTGTGGTCTCCCAAAATAGAGTCGTTAACACTTAATGCATATTTCTAGAAAAATACAATTTTTATTTTTTATTTAGCAAAAAATCTTAATTAATATTTTGTATTTTCCCTTTATTAAATAAGTAATTTTAAACACCCAAAGAAAGCTTTTTAATGAAACAACATAAATTTGACTTGATTTACACACACACACTTATTATATACAGAGGCTATATGTATCTCCATGTGTTCTGACCACTGTGTCTGTCTGTGTTGTCACTGTGGCTGTCCAACACATTTCTAAACATTTCTTTTTACCCTATAGCTGCTAAACCCTATTTTTGTTTTACTTCAAATTTGCTGAGTAGCTTTGTTTGGTAAAAAGGCAAATTCATTTTGAAAATCTGCAAGTTAATTATGATTTTTTCATTGCAATTATTGTTGCAATATTTTTTTCTATTTGGTGTCTGTATATTTTTGCAAGCTTTGTTGTTTAGCTAATAAAAGCAATTTTATGTTTATATCCTTTAAATCTATGATAGGAAAAAATCTCTCAAATGTTCTTAAGGCAATTAAGTAGTGTGAGGTATACATAGAGAATCAGTAAACAACATCACCCAGGGACAGAGTATAGGAGTCTTAAAACTGAATCTTCTTCTAATCAGAATCACCTGTCTAGTTTTCAGTGAACTGTGAAATCCCTTTTTCTCCCAGGTACCTCCCACACTAACAAACAATCTGCGAGGAAGCCATTTGATTATCTGTTTATTTATTTACCTGTAAATCACTTCAAACTGTCCGAATGGGAATGTATTACACCGCAGTGGCAGAGGACAAGTTGTTTATCTTGAGGTGTGTTCACATTGGTTCTAGCTTTATCCAAAAGACCAATTTGTGTCACCAGATGCTTGTGTTGCTAATAACATGTTTTTTTTTTTAAAGACTAAAGCAATGAGGGTTCCAATAAGTCAGTTGTTTCAATTTGTCAGTTTGGAAATCTTCAATATAAATAAGACTACATGTGAACTAACCTTTCAATATTTAACTTCAAGTTTTGACTGTCCTTAAAATAATTTCTTACAATTTGAGTTTTTTTTATTTTGCATAATTAATCATCTTCTAACTTTATAATCCAATATGATAATAACTTTTGTACGATATCATATACAATATTCTAAGTTATAATTATCAGTATTTTCTGTGTGTGTGTGTGTGTGTGTGTGTGTGTGTGAGAGAGAGAGAGAGAGAGAGAGAGAGAGGGAGAGTAATAAGAGTAGAGGCCCCAATGGTAACTGATCCATGACCTTTTCTTTGAAGTCAAACTGCAAATCTGACAAGAATAATTTTCTGAGATATAACAACAAATGGTTTGTCATTTTATCTCCGGGAAATCATTTCTGACAGTGTGATGTAATGCCAACTTGTTTGGGTCCCTCAGGTTAATTTCATGCTTGTTTGTCTCATTTTTGTCAGACTAAGCTGCTGTGTTCGAATTAACAATTATAATAGTATTGCTGAAATTTGGCCACGTAGAATTCTCGTAATTTCAAAGCACATAAAGATAAGTTGCCAGCTTTCGTTCTCCTGATGCTCCGTCATAATGTTAAGGCAGAAACTTAATGTTGCTATTGTTTCTCTATAGTGATTTGGGTTTCAGATCAAGTCTTGTAGCAGACAGCATGTGGCTCATGATCAGTTCAGATTTGAAGTCAATTCAGACAAGCACCACTTTAAACTGTAAATCAGCATACCGACATTAATGATGGCATTTACTGACAAAGAATTAAAATGGCTGAGGCAAAATTCTGTTTTTAAAAAGTCCTTGTGTAAACAGTACTAATAGCATGCAAAACTCTCACTGTGACAAGAACCATTATCGTTCTGGTCCAATTAAATTACTTTTTTCCTACATTTTATCTTTCTTGTCATAGTCGTGAAAACAATTTCAAGCCGATGGTTTGTGCTCAAATTGCATCGGACCAGTGCCAGAGTCATGCAATATTGCATTTTGAAATAAATGTGCCTAACAAAAATAGCAGTAATAAAGGTCTGAAGTCAGTCATGACAGAAACAGTAGGTATCCCAGGGAAGTGTTTGCACAAAATGAATCTAGTTTGTTCTCAGTGGTTACAAGTGGAGAAAAACAACATTCCTACAATTTCTGGCTCAACATTGAGCACCAATTCCCCAAACAGCAGCAGCAGTACTGTGACGTCAACTGCGGTGACAGTTATTTTCTTTTCATGCTGACAAAATGCATTGCCCATGGCAAACTCTGAACCAAGCACTGAGACAGTAAGGCTGGTAAACAGTGAAAGTTCAAACACCTAAGGTGTCGGTAAGAACACTGGGTACGTAGGTTTTATCCATCCNCCCGATCATGCTGATTTTCGAACTTGACCTGCGTATTATGAATATCCATCAGTTCTCTTAGTTTCAAGCCAAAAGGTAAAATGTTATTTCACTTATCGTGTTATCGGTGTTGCATATATGCTGAGAAAAGTGAAAAACAGCGTAACTTCCCTAAAAATGACCCGATCATGCTGATTTTCGAACTTGAGCTGCGGATTATGAATATTCATCAGTTTTGTAAGTTTCAAGCCAAAAAGTAAAATGGTTTTCCACTTATCGTGTTATCGGTGCTGCATATATGCTGAAAAAAGTGAAAAAACAGCATAACTTCCCTAAAAATGGCCCGATCATGCTGATTTTCGAACTTGACCTGCGTATTAGGAATATTCACCAGTTCTGTAAGTTTCAAGCCAAAAGCAAAAACGGTGTTCCACTTATCGTGTTATCGGTAAAAGTGCACGACGGCGCCGACGGCGCCGACAGACGCAGATGATGGCTATATGTACAGACACATCTGTGTCTGTACATAAAAAAATATTTGTGATACAATTAGATGCCATATTCCTATGCTTCAAAATTTAGGATATAAATTATGTAGCAAAGGAATATGAACAGCAACTACAGGTAGCTCATCTCCAAGTGCAGTAAGGCATCCTTGATCCTTACTTTGCTTACTACAAAATAATCATTATTCATGTGACTAATACACAGAATGGTCCTCCCCATGTGACAGATAAGGTGTGGGGGAGGCCGTCACAATTTTTGAGTTTCTATGTCGGGATCTAATATTTTCTGTCAGCAGACGGTTAAAAATGGAGGATGGATCAACAAAGATAATTTGGAAGACTGTCAGAAAATGCCTCTGGAACCATCATTGGACAGATGGCAGCAGTGTGTAAGCCAAATGTCAGTCTTCCTGTCACCATGTCAACCGTCACATGACTCACCTTGCTCCTCCCCTAGTCATGGATGGCAGTAGTGTATATGTCAGCTGTCGGTCACCTTGGGTGGTGGCCAAGCACTGGTCAGCTATCTCCATCAGGGGTATACTGACCTAAATGGGAAAGGTCAACATTAATACTGGTAACATCAGGGCACACACTTTTTCTTACAGTTACTATTTTTGTTATCTTAAATTTTTTATTCCTTTGACACTGCATACCTACGTGGTGTTGTATGTATACAAGTTAATATGTATAAATATTTCTACTAGTGTCACACAAGATATTTATGACACATGATTCAATGACACTTTGACATAAAACATTGCTCCACTCTGAAACACACACACAAAAAAAAAAAAAAATGAATGATACTGAACCACTGCATTACATGAGGCCCAGGTCTACCTGACAGACCAGAACAAGTTTATGATATCAACATGTCATAATCCTATTGCAGTACTCACGTGTCCTATAACAAAGTCCATCTCTGGTTTGATGACGCGGAACTGTTTGTCCACTTTGGCTGAGGTCTTGCACCACACACAGATGTTGAAGTATTTATGATGGTCCTGGACTTCAAATGTGAAGTTTTCATTCCACTTTGGCTCCTACAATAAAGATCACATATCAATAATGTATGCTTAGAATGTCTATCATCATTTTTTTTTCTTTTACACAAAGACTGTAAGAAAAAAAATTCATAATTTCAGTTCATGCCTGCTATTTACCTGTGGTTATTTAAAAAGACATAATCACACACGGTAATGGTCTAAAATTTCAGTGTTCTTAAAGATGAGGCGCCTGTATAAAATTTTTACTACTTTTTCTCCAGTTACGTTTAACCTACATATATAATAATGATTATTTCTTCAGCATAACAACGTAAGCCCATTCCCTGATATAAGTGTCATATTAGAAACAGAAATATGACTTTTTATTATTATTTGAAGAAAAAGTCAAGATAAATTTTAAAGACATATTAAAGAGCTGATATTCACCACTGCATAAGTGACTAAAGATGTCTTTCTCAGGTCCATGTCAGTCTCTGTGTCAGCCCGGTCTCTGGTGGTACGGATGTTGAGTGGAGGCAGGTCTATATCTGGCAGGCTCATGTTGTCTGAGGGGATGGAGGACTGGAATTTTCATAGGCATACAAAGTCTCATATTTTTAATTATAATTCAGCAGACATTTGGCACACCAAGAAAAGTGATTCAGCACACCAATATAACATACAAATAATGGAAATACATGGTTTAAGAAAAAATATACAGGTAGAAGATTTAAGCACATATAAATGTTGAGTTAAAATCAATTACTTCTTCCTTGGTATTTAAAGAAGGGTCACTATGGGTTCTACAAGATGCCAAGCTGTCTCCACTTGAAACACTGTCCTTGACCTTGTCTTTGACCTTGACCCCTTCCACAGCTGGGTCTTCTTTCACTACGGCAGGGGCTGACACACTGGGCAAGGGTGTGGCCTTTGATGACGAGTTTGTTCCTTTGGACTCTAATCAATTAAGTACACAATTTATGTTAACATTTAAGTGGCAATAAAATCAAATACAAGCTTTGAATGAGTTTTAATTAATGTCCTTGTCAGTGTATTAATGATAAAAATTACAAAGGTTTTTAAACACTAGTATTACGCAAGGTCACCTATCCAATGTCTGCAGTGACACCTAGTGGACAATGTTGTAATCAAGGTCTAGCAAATAGACCAAAAGCTTGCCAAACTATAAGAAATTTACACAGTGTCAGTAAGTTTAAACTTTCATGAATAAAGCTTACATTTTGATTGATTTACCTTTCACTACAATGCAGCTTATGTGTGTGTAATCATTTTTTTTCATTAGCAAATGTCAAACTAGAGGATCAGAGAGGCGATACCGCCTCCGAATATTGTACCACCAGCTGGAGCAAGCGCATTCATATAGACCCCCACATATACAAAATAAGGAACACAGCCACCAGTCTTGTGCTTGACAAGCTGTAAAAATGCAATCAACAAGAATTTTCAAAATATGCAAAAAATATATATATTACTAAAAATGGTACGATCAAAGTTAAGTTCATCGCAAGGTAGGTCAAAGGTCAATTCCAAGGTCACAGTAAATTGCCAGTATATGACTTCCTATTCAACTTCAATAGTAACTATGGGCCTATCTCTGCCAGGTTTGGAGTTAAAAGAGAAAGAAATTAGCAGAGTGCAGTTCATG
>NW_019775492.1:237560-264844 GCF_001039355.2 Lingula anatina | reverse complement strand
CCCCCACACACACAAAAAAGGGACACCACCACCAGTCTTGTGCTTGACAAGCTGTAAAAAATGCAATCAACAAGAATTCTCAAAATATGCAAAAAAATATATATAACTAAAAATGGTACAATCAAAGTTCAGTTCATAGTAAGGTAGGTCAAAGGTCAATTTCAAGGTCACAGTAAATTTCCAGTATATGACTTCCTATTCAAGTTCAATAGTAACTATGGACCTATCTCTGCCAGTTTTGGAGATAAAAGGGAACCAAAATTTGTAAACTTCAATTCATGATAAAAAGTAGGTCAAACGTAAATTTCAAGGTCACACTTAGATTGCCAGTATATGACTTCCTATTCAAATTCAATAGTAACTATGGGCATATCTTGTCAGTTTTGGAAATAAAAGGGAACCAAAATGTGCAAAGTTCAGTTCATGGTTAAAAGTAGGTCAAAGGTCAATTTTAAGGTCACAGTAAATTGCCTCTAATGACTTCATATTCAAGTTCAATAGTAACCATGGACCTATCTCTGCCAGTTTTGGAGATAAAAGGGAACGGAAATTTGCAAAGTTCAGTTCTTGGTTAAAAGTAGGTCAAAGGTCAATTTCAAGGTCACATTTAGATTGCCAGTATATGACTTCCTATTCAAGTTCAATAAAAACTATGGACCTACATGTTGTATCTCTGCCAGTTTTGGAGATATAATGGACTAAATGTTATAATTTTGGAGTTACAATAATGTGCCATAAATTTCGTACAGAAAAGATTAATTAAAATAAAGAAAAGGTCATTTTGGTTGAAATTCTTGAAATGGCAGGTGCTCAGAAGCTCCAGATGTTCAAATTTCATGAAATAATGTCATTTTTGA
The DNA here is from genome assembly GCF_001039355.2 of Lingula anatina. The sequence goes on along the minus strand of NW_019775492.1, from coordinate 263,987 downwards.
CCAGAAGTTGTCTGCCTCGCCAAGCCTTATGTTTTATTTTCCCGGGGTTCAAAACTTATTATCTATTACCGTACTGCACATTTTGCTTTCACCACCAATATGTACTTTTTGATACAGCGTAACTCAGAAAACCGTATGGAATAAAAAAAAAAATGGAGACCACCTCCAGTGTTGGGCTTTACATGCTCTACAAAATGCAAAAAATGAATGGGTCTCTAGCATTAACGGTTCCCGAATTAGAGACAGTTTTCAGTTTCGGAATCTTATGGCTGCTACTCATGTGAAAATGCACCGATTAACCCCAAATTCACAGAGATGAAAGATGGCCCGAAGGGTTACACTTTCCAATAATATTATTGGTTATGTCTGTGTAGTGTCTGAATAACAGCGCAAATAATTTTTTTTTTCGTAAAAAAATTTCTTTTTTTTGAAAATCTTGGCCCGTTTGACCTCGAAATAAAAGTCAAAGGTCAAATCCAAGGGCATATTTGAAATCTACACATATGACTTTTGGAAAGCCGTCTGTAGAAATTTTTCCCATAATTCTTTCCTTAGGGTAGATAATTAGCATTTAATTTTGCCATTTTCGGACAAGGGTGCATTGCAGTGAGTGCCACACCTAGACCCCAATACCGACAAAGCCCAAATTTTACGTGGAACGAGTTGAGATTATAGGTGACCTAAATCCAACAAGATGGGTATGGAGGCCCTTACCGTCTAGGAGGAGAAGCGGTAATGGTAACATGGCGGCGGAGCTGGCGGAATGATCCGGACGGGACTAAAACCATGTGTACTGCCAGCGCCAATGCTGGTGGTACAATTAAATGCTTATTTTACGTTCGGGTTGTATCAGTGGGGTTTTCAATATGCACCGTGGTTTGTGCACAGCGAGTGTATATACAGTAAGTAAGAAAATCAAAGAGTGCCAGCAAGATATGTCTATCGGCACAGGTATGCTCCGTAGTTTGCCTTTTCTCAATATGTTTTAATATGACATGCTTTTTACATTAAATACTTGAAAGTAATTTAAAGTTACACTGAATTCCGATTGAGTACCAGTAGCCTGAGTAGGTATTCTTTGATATGGGTGATTGAATTTTCTTCGGAAGTACGCCTCTACACCGAGCAAGCCTTGCGGGTTGATCTCAGACTGGTAAAAAAATTCAATTCGGTTGATTTCAGTTGTCATATTAAAATTCAAATAGGGCGTACGTAGATCACATTACTAGTTTAAGTCCACTAAAGCTACCGGTTTCAAATAAAAGTGACCGGGCATCGTTACAACACTCGTCTCCAGGGAAATAATCATCTCACTTGTGAAGCGCATCATAAAAATGATCGTAGGTGAGGGAAATAAATAGATAGAAATTATAATTGTCGTCTTTTTGAATGTTACGTAATGTTAGCACATATTATACACAGCAAAATAAGATTTCAAAAGGAGGATAAAAAGAGAAAATTGCGGCTTATCTTGCATAACACTTCGGGTAATATGCAATACTTCTGGTAAGATGGATGTTTTGGCAGATGCCCCAAACAATCCGACGATATCAAAGGTTTCCATTGCTATGTTTTAATCAATTCGACCAAAATGGCATTTCCGTGAAATAAATTAATTAATCTTGGTCGAACTGTTTGGCATATTACCCTAAATACCTGGACAGTGTAGTTCAAAGCAGGACAGTGTCTGTGTGGAATATAATTACCTGGACAGTATTGTTCAAAGCAGGACAGTGTCTGGGTGGAATATAATTACCTGGACAGTATTGTTCAAAGCAGGACAGTGTCTGGGTGGAATATAATTACCTGGACAGTTCTGTTCAAAGCAGGACAGTGTCTGGGTGGAATATAATTACCTGGACAGTGTTGTTCAAAGCAGGACAGTGTCTGGGTGGAATATAATTACCTGGACAGTGTTGTTCAAAGCAGGACAGTGTCTGGGTGGAATATAATTACCTGGACAGTGTTGTTCAAAGCAGGACAGTGTCTGGGTGGAATATAATAACTGCATGGACAGTATTGTCCAAAGCAGGGCAATGTTTGGGTGGAATATAATTACCTGGACAGTGTTGTTCAAAGCAGGACAGTGTCTGGGTGGAATACAATTACCTGGACAGTGTTGTTCAAAGCAGGACAGTGTCTGGGTAGAGTTGGTGGCTCCACCTGCACATAGCGCCAGTTCACTGGGCAGATTTGGATCAAGACAAGTACGATTTCTAGAGTAGGTTCCTGTACCACAGATCACAGAGCAGCTGCTCCAGGCTCCCCAGGCCAGCCAGCTCCCTCCAACTGTAAGGATATACACAACTGAATGATTATTTAATGGACAAAAAAAAAAAGAAAGAAAAAAACTGTGGATAATGAATAAATGAACAAAAGGAGGAGGGAATGCATCCTCTTGTTCCCCAGGTATTTGTTTCATCACCAGCTTTTCTGTATTTTACTCAATGTCAGGAAGCATGTTAATCTTAAAGCAGTTAGTTAGATATTTTCTTGTGAAAACACACAAATTAAGTCACACACTAAAAATGCAAATATGTGAAAAGAGAAAATATCACACACACACACACGCACACACACACACAAAAGACACTTTTGAAGTACTAATCTCTGTATTTTTTACACACATACTCAACCCCAAAAAATCACTCCATTCAGTAAGTTTGAGAATATTATAAGGCCATTTTATATGGTGAAAAGTGCACTGCAATTACTTCTCAGAAGACCATAACCATATGCTGAAGTGTCCAAAAAATAAAGTTGAATGAATTCAGTTGTATTCAATTGTTACCATGTCTTTACCAAATGTGAGCCCTAAATGGTAACCTTTGTCCCAGTAACGCAGCTTTCCAGGTCATTTAATTTTAATTTTTATACTGTTCCGATATATTTTGTAGTGATTCAGTCAGGATAAATTATATATGATGTAAGAATGTTTTTATAAATACTTAAACTGTAACTCAAGGGGCTTTATGTCATGCCTAATACCAAATGTAATGTATCACCCCATTCTCATAGATTAGATCGACCTACATGTACATTGGATCGACCTAACTCCCTGGGGGTTCACGCTAAATAGCTGTCAGCCGGGCGGACACGAAAGTTAATTACCCCTTAAAGCTTGTAGTAGGCGGGGACGGACACTTAAGGGGGATTATCTGACAGTAATCTAGTGAGACTCCCCGCGGTGATAGATCGATCTAAAAGTTGTGAGAACAGAGCCTATGTTCCCCCAAAAAAATTGTCAGAAAGTTTCATTTTGTCCATGTACTTAGTCCAATAGAAAAGAGTGTTTTCTGTTGCTGACCAAAAAATATATTGTGATTCCATGATAGTTTAACATTTCTGAATATAATATTTGGATGAAGGGTTGAAAACTAGTTTATTTCTAAATGCTTATTTTACTATCAGTAGGTTTTATTTTCCTTGATTATTTAATATTCAGTGACAATTAAGTAAACTACCGATAAAGTCACAGAAAAATAATTATACAGAAGATTATCATAATTTTTATAACATTATACTCGTAGGAGATAAATCAAAGAACAAACCTACAGACGATTGAATTTTCAAAGTGAGCAAAATGTCTCAAAGCTGGATGTTTTGAATTTCTGACAGTATGTTCATTTTTGGGGTAAGACGCTGAATTATTTTTTATTATTCATGGTTCCAGGACGGTGAAACTTTGATATAAATTTCTTCATGTGGGACCCTAAAATAATCAAAAATAGTTTGCAATATGTGCACTAAATATTTTTAAGAGCATGCCTGTGACCTTATTTGTACCTCTTTATTGGGTGATAATGTGTTTGTACAAGGTGTTTTTAACCTTAAGTTGTGTCTCTTAAAATAATAAATAAAGCAAGCAAATGGAAAAAATAAATGAATGAAAAAAAAAAAAAACTTCTGCTGCATCCCATTTCCGCAGATTTCTAAAGTTATGTTTATCTTACAATGAAGTGTTATTTCTAGATAAATGAACGTACATGTACATGTATTACATTATAATAACAAGATTCTGCCAAAAATGACCATATTTCCCTAGACTACAATTTGACCTTTACCTGCAAGATCATTGTTCAAAGGTTTTCAAAGGTTTAAGCTGAGTATAATGCAAATAAAAATAATTTAAAATTCCACCATATTCTTACAGTCGCAGACAGGGGGTGAACCGCTCCATATTCCACCAGTTAGACATGTCCTCGTCAGGTCTCCAGAGATCAGTGTGTAACCTGTTTGACAGGTGTAAGTTATTATATCTCCTTCCAAATTCCCACCCACTGGTTCCAGAGTATTTGGAGGGGTGCTGGGAAATTCACACCTTGGAGGAGCTAAAATCAAATAAACAGCAATAGTACAGATGCCTATATGCAAATAATTAAAAGGCAATCTGCTGCTAAAACAGCCAGTTTTATTGAATTCACCTGATACTGTAGTAGGAGTTTTAATATCACTCCTACTACAGTATCAGGTTTTATTGAATTCACCTGATACTGTAGTAGGAGTTTTAATATCAGTATCAGGTGAATTCAATAAAAGTGGCTGTTTTAGCAGCAGTTTTAGCAGCAGATTGCCTTTTAATTATTTGCATATATTATAAATTAAATTCTTTCAAAAGCCAGAAATGTTTGAATACTAAGGGGTCATCCATTATCACAACTTTAAAAGTCTACAAACTGTACATGATCTTCACCATCGGGATGTGTAGACAAAGGTTATAGCTTTTTTAGGAGTCTGCAAAATGTCTACACTTGTGAAAATGATTACAAAAACAGATAGCCCACTTTCTAAAATATGATTTATTATTTACAGGTAGCCCAAGGAAAATACTCTAAAACATTAGGGCAAATAGAACAGACAGACTGAAGGTAGAAGAAAAATGGATGAAAATTTTAAGGTGCTGATTGGAATCATGTTTTTCTTTTACATACATTACAAATAATCATCAAATTTCACTTTGAATCCCACCTGGAATTTTTTCACATATATAATAGTGATAATCAAGACAGGAACCCCTTATCCACTGGAAGGAAACACTGTTATCTAAATAGAAACCAGCACAGCCATCATAGTCTGCGTGAACACAATTGGGGCATATGTTGCTGTACATTCCTGGTGACAGATATTCAAGGTCCTCCCATCGCAAGCTCTCAGGTCCATCATTCCAGATCTGGTGCAGACCTATCCAATACGTAGGATTTTGTCCATGACTGGGAGGTGGTGGCCTGGAGTGGAAGAAGAGAGAATGTTTCTTTTTTTTAAGGGGTCTAGGATATTACAAATACATCTAAAACTCGATTTTTAGTTTTTTATACGTTAGAAATAACCAATATTGTATCTAATACTCAATTATATTTTTTCAACACGGACTAAAAATATACATTTGGACGAGTTTTTCTACCTGTCCTGTCGGCCTCCGTTGTCAAGCACCGTTACTATGGGGGCAGGGCAAGAATGGTTGTCTAACTTGTCGTAAGCTGTTACGCGTGCACTGGCAGCTCATAAGTCTTACGTCAGCTAAACTGAGATTATATTGTTTCCATTACATTGTTAACAACATATTAAATTTTCTCCCTTAGTGTCTCAATCACGTTTAGGTAAAGACTCGAGATCACAATTGAGCTGCTGAGTATTCATACAACGTCTGGGGTTGTCAGAAAAAAATCGTTAGGTAATCATTTTATTCACAATAAAGATCGTAACAGCAAGCAAGTTTATAAATAATATTGCTACCCAAAACATTTTCAAACTCGCATTTTACGGTCTTGGCACTCTGTGGCATCGTGGCTGATACATACCCATGTTCGGCCACTTCTCGGAGTAATTCTTTCTTTGCTTTCTACATTTTCGCGTCTTGGTGTGTAGAGCGGCGTCCACGCACGACGGGTGGCATTGTCCCCTGCTTGCACCTCAAGTAATTTTCTTTTTGTTTGTTATATAATTGCAGGCACAATTATGATTAATTACGTCAGTGAAACGAGAGTAGGTAGGCCTACTCAGCTGTCAATCATTTCTCAGGGAAGAACAGCTTTCGTGGTGCGAATAAGTTTGCGTACAAAAGTAAGATTTTCTGGCATCTAGATAGAATCAAACAACCCAATTTTAACACATAATGGTGGACAGACCTTCCTGATCAGTAAGATGATAACAGGTAAGGAGGAGGTGCAGTTAATTTGCTAAATTAGCCCAATTACCTGAGCCAAATGGTTTATGAGCGATTTCTCAGCTTTGAAGATTGATAACATAGTCTAAACTTCAATCTCCATATCTCATTCTTTAACTGTCAGATTGACATGAAATTTGATGTGTCTATGTTTCAGTATAATATCTAGTCCACTGCATCTTGGATTTATTAAATTCAAGAAAAATAATCTATCAAGCTGAAATTATTCTGAGCTGTATGACAATCCTAAGAATCATTCTTTAGAGTTAGAAAAATAATAACCAACAGTTTTCCTTTTATAGAATTTGTGGTGGCAGTTTTTTCTCACATTTGCAATACCACAGCATAATCACCAGAAGTTTTTAATTGAGACATATATATATATATATATTATACACACAAGGTAACAGAGATATTAGAATAGGATTTCAGGCCCCATAAGAGTTCAAATTCACACATAAAAAATGCCAGAATGACAAAATTAAAAATTTCACAAAAATTGCATAAATTCAAGAAAAATAATCTATCAAGCTGAAATTATTCTGAGCTGTATGACAATCCTAAGAATCATTCTTTCGAGTTAGAAAATAATAACCAACAGTTTTCCTTTTATAGAATTTGTGGTGGCAGTTTTTTCTCACATTTGCAATACCACAGCATAATCACCAGAAGTTTTTAATTGAGACATATATATGTATATATATATATATATATATATATATATATATATATCTGCAACGGGCAATCAGGCAATCCTGTTTTGTTGAGCCCTGATATATATCAGGGCTCAACAAAACAGGATTGCCTGATTGCCCGTGGCAGGTGTGTGTGTGTGTGTGTGTGTGTGTGTGTGTGTGTATATATATATATATATGCAGTGATTGGGAAGGAACGCGCCATTGCGCATAAAAAGCCCTGTTTGAGCGCCATAAGGGCACATGATTTTGTTATACCTCGCGTTTTTAAAAAGAATCTACTCGTCAATAAAATAATCGTCAACTGATTAGCGTAATTTTCCTCTCATACCTGAAGACTTCTCAGGAACGAATTCGGAAGTTATCGAACGCAATCGCCGAAGTTTGCCGAGAGCAATGAGCTCATCGTCCCAATAGATATGCTAATGAAATAAAAGCTGATATCTTATTGGCCAATCAGTTTATAGGTCATGTTTATCCAATTAGAAGTAACCTTGCTTTTCATTCTGAAAGCAAATGGGATTTTTTCAAGCAGCACTTTGATGAAGTGAAAAGAAAAATGCCGCCGAAAAAGATTCTCACCAGACCAGCCTACATTAGTTAGTTTATTTACTTCAACCGCTTCGTCTAAGGGTCCGTTCAACGTTCAGGAAGAAGTCTCAAAGGAGATGGGGGAAGATAATGTACCAACTTCTGAGAGCAGCGATCCTTGCACTACACGAGTAGTAGTGACACTGACAGTAGTGTTACTGCTAGTGCTAGCACCTCTCACTCTCAGGTCGCACGAGGTTTCCAACCCCGATGGCTTCAACTATGGCCCTAGCTCCAGTACGACAGCACCCAAACGAAAATGTTCTGCGAACAGTGTAAGAGATAAGATTCTTGGGAGTAAGATAAGTTATGAGGATGCACTGAATGTGTGGCGCAGGAAAAAGAGATTACTTCATTAAGAAATGAAATCTCTTTTCAGTAAGACTGATTAATAAGTACTAGACAGTATGTGAGGACAATTTCATTTACATTTTCTCAGTTTTGGGTAATCAAGGTTTTCAGAGATCTAGATTGTTTACCTCTTGTTGATGGTTTCATCAAATAAAAACCAATTACTAATGAGTATTACATGTTTTCTGATCATTTTGTTTTTTCATTTAGTCTTCAAATAAGTTCAGTAAAGAAGGCATTGTAATGGTTTTATTGAAAAAGACAAATAAAAGTTACAACCGGCCACGCACGGACCTCTTAGAACACCTAACTACACGTGCTAGGTAAACAAATATGGCTTCAGTCGGGCCGCATGTTGAATAATCGATAAGTGTAAGGGGGATATTCTTTTGTTTTTTAAATGGGTGCTTTTAACTAAATTTTACCGGACATTTTTTGTAACACTGCACATTCAGCGGCGCTACATGTCTCAAAATGAGGGACAACATCGTTTTCAATGCAGGAATTGCACAATGGCACAGTCAGGATGCAAAACTGTGCATCATTATATCCCCCTAAACGAACCAGCTTAGCTATTGAAAAACAAAAATGCACTTTTTTGGAAGGGGGGGGGGCTTGGGGGGAGGGGGGGGGGCAGTGGAAATTAGCTGGGGATAAGTGAAATTTGTCTGCAGTATGCCTGACTGGACAGGTCACCTGAAAAATAAACGTCAAGCCCAGCAGCAGTTGTTATCTGAGGCTGACACAACTTTCAAATCCTAAGTTTATCCGATGTCTTCTCAATGGTTATGGTTCAATGTTGTTTCAACGTTAAAACAACATAACTTGCCCGCTGGGTTGATAGCTTATTTCTATCAAAGCAGTCACCTAGTAGAATTAATCCATAGTGCAATGTTATACACCACAATGCAAAGAGAAGGTGGTCTACCCTTCTCTAAAACTGACGATCTTCTCCATTAATTCCAGTAAATTTTATGAGTGGGATATCAAAAAAGTATATCAGTCCTTTTACTCCCACCCTCCATCCTCACATGTACACATGAAAACAAAATTGATAATAATTCTTGTTTTAATACATGAGGTAAATTGAAAAAATTAAAACTTTGTGAGCATCTTCTTCATGGTCAGCATCTGCCATATCGACCATATGATCTGAATTCCAAGCTTCACTAAACACTGATGTGTCATCAGAGATTTGCTCAACATAATAAACATAGGATAATCATACCTGACTAAGTTTTCTTCTGAAAATACCTTGCATATTCTTCAGTGAGCCAGCTATTAAAGGGATAATAACTCTTCGTTTTGGCCAAAAAATGAATTTTCCTGGAGTAGACAACAATTTTCCCATACTTACCAATATTTAATGAATCAATTTTTACATTCAAAGTTAGTCCCTGTTTTTTTTTTCTAAAAAGTTTGTTTGTTTGTTATAATCTCTTAAGAGATTATAACAGGGTATAGCCATCTATGGAGGTCTTGTGGTCCAATGACAAGCTCAGTTATCAGAATAATAGCTATAACTGCCGGGTTTTTTTTTTTTTTTTTTTTTTTTTTTTTTTGTGGTACAACAGAATATATTATATTTCTATGAGTTGTTCACAATGTTTTTATTGTGAAATATAGATCTCATACCAAGAGTTATTATCCCTTTAATTCAATGCTGCACTGATTTTCCCACCACAGTCGTGGCATTATCGGCAATCGTGGATGCGCCATTTTCATTTCCCACATAAATGTTACTCAGTGGCAATTCTCGATTCTGTGTTATAATAAGTGATGTGTCACCACTTTCTTTTGACTTTCCATCGGAAGGTTTTGTGGTCATGCGGCATTTTTTTTTTTACTTTTGGTCTACTTTCAACCTTAATAAGTTATCAGCCATAATATTCCTTGAGTTATGTGCTGCTCTCTGGCCACACGTGCCATGCGCGATCGACAATAAAACAGAAGTGAAGAGAACAGATGCGCAAGTGCGCACATGCTTTCGCAATGACCTCATTTGTATAGAAAGGAAATAGAAGTAAGACCACTTAAAGCACCACTTGTCATTATATAGTTCCACGAGAAGTGGTATAAGCACTTATAAAAAAGATAACATTTGTCCCCTTCATTTAATGAACATACGTACGTTACTAAAGCTTCCACTGCTGCCTGTAAATCTTCAGTCTTTGGCATGGTTTGTTTTGCATCCATTTTATAGCATTTACCAAATGCCCCCATGAACACTTCTTGACCACTGGACACCATATAACATCTGCCTACTGTGACATTATGAAACCATCCACTGGGACAGGCAGAAGAGGACACACCATCTGAAGTAAAGAATATTTGTCAGGGATACATGTAACACCTGTCTACTTAGAGTCCATCCACTGGGACAGGGAGTGTAGAATAACAGGAAGATGATCATATGATGTATACTAAAGGATAGTGACGAGTCCATCCACTGGGACAGGGAGTGTAGAATAACAGGAAGATGATCATATGATGTATACTAAAGGATAGTGACGAGTCCATCCACTGGGACAGGGAGTGTAGAATAACAGGAAGGTGATCATATGATGTCTACAATAGGATAGTGATGAGACCATCCACTGGGACAGGGTGGGAGTGTGGAATAACAGAGAGGTGATCATATCATGTCTACTAATTAAAGGATAGTGATGAGTCCATCCACTGGGAGAGGGAGTGTAGAATAACAGCGAGATGATCATAAGATGTCTACTGAAGGGTAGTGATGAGTCCATCTACTGGGGCTGAGTAGGGAGATGAAGATCTGTAAAAGAAAAATAATAATAATAATAATAATATGGTAACTAAGATCCACACCCCCATTGTCTGATGCCAGAATCCTTAAATTTTTCTTTGAAACCACAATATAAAAATAATATTTTGTGTAATTTAATTTGCTGGCACCAGTCCACATTCATTAGTTTAACTGTTTCCGCTGTAGCAGATGAGAGATAGAGAGCTCAACTCTAAAACAGCAAGCTAGCCATTCATGAAAAAGTACTGACAGTTTTATTCAATAATCATTAAAGTGGATCATTCAATCCATATTCATCTAACCTAAATTCATTTCTACACATTTTCACTGAAATATCTATAATTATGAAAACATTGGGTGTGCGTTAAATCGATGTTGTTGTGACAAAAAATATAATGTATGAAATATCATTGAATTGATTTTATTCAACAAAAGTTTTCCTACCTATCAGCATGGCTAGGAGCCAAATCAGAAATACTATGATGTGACCACTGATAAAATTCATTGAAAGATTATTCTTCTTAATTTTTTGGCAAAACATGGACAACATGCTGGCTTCACTGCATCATCTTGGAACTGAAAGTGAAAAAGACACCTCTTTTGCCTAGTGTATACCCAGAACATTCAATAATAAGTGCTGTGTACAGTCAAAGCAACCCGCAAACCTTAATCTGCAAACCTTAATGTGCACAGCCATTTCATTTCAGATATATTTCGTGCTATCGCTGGTGATGCTTCACTCTTAATTTTTTACGAAACAGGCGAGAAAAGGATGTTTCAGGTTGACTTATCCCCCAAAACGTACTTAAATTGAGAAAAAATATCAACAGTGTTAAAAATTCTTTTAGGTTTACTACCTTGTTGCTAACTTTATACTTTTGGCAACTAAAACTTTGGTAAAAGCTTTTTCCATCGTCTGCGCCGTAGTGTTGTGCTTATATTGACGATAGGTGGCAGTATGAAATATCGTTTTAAATAAAATTCCAAGGTAAAATTCAGGTTAATTTCTCAAAAGTAAGAAAATCGCTGAACCATAAGAATTGTTATTGTAATCAAAAGAAAAAAAAAACACCTCCCGATGCATTTTGACAAACTTACGAGTTACAACTGGAATTGCATTCTAGCATTTCCAGCAAGGTTAGCTAGGGCCCGTAGCAGCGGCAGGTACTAGGAGAGTGCGTCTAGGTACCAGTATTTTTCAATCATTTTCGTACTTCCAATATTTTTTTCAACTTTTGTATCCGACATTTTCCATCATTTGTGTCTGCTGACTTATTAGGTCGTCTGTTGAATTTGAGACAAATAACTGGACAGTTCCCACACCCCTTTGCCCACTATTTCAATATTTGACAAATCTTGATGGCAATGAATACTGCCCTCTATCGAGTGCTGTACTCAATTTTCCAGGAAAAGCCAACACATTAGCGCGCGCTGAGCGTGAAATACGTCATGACGTTGAAGACGCCGGAATTAATATCAAACTTTCTCTGCAGTGAGTCTATAAATTATAGACTAGGTTCTTCATTAGGAGTAAAAACGAAGATGGTTGTACTTTGATTGATTCCCTTTAAAATGCCGTTGAATTCTTTCTGCTGTGTGATAACTGTAAAAAGTCGGAAATGCTACACTAATAATGAGATGATGAGGCTGAAAAACCCTACATGGGAGCAATTTGAGACTTTGTAAAACGTCATTCAAACTTTATTTCGACGAGATGGGAGTACATCTGGACCCAAAAGTGGCACGCATTATGAAGATTGTTTCAGTTGCGCTCTAGACGTTCTCATCACGATGCAATGTGCTTGTGACTATTTATTTTACAATATGCCTCAGTACGTACAGTAGAACGACGTTGGGATCGATACGTGCGTTAGTGTGTACTATAGCAGACGAATTTCGAGCTCCGCTAAAAACGCTATTATTATGGCAATAACTGCGTGCGAGCTCAAAAAATTACACAAAAAGTTGCCTTAGGTTGTTAATCCCACTGCTGCCACCAATAATGTGCCGATGTGAAACTTTAACTCACGATCGGGGGAGATATGCCTACCTGAAATTAGGTTGAGTCACTTGGTATGACGCTAACATCGAGAGAGCACGCCAGCTGCGCATGGGCCGACTCTACTATCAGTTCCGGGATCAGTGCCACTACAAGAACATTGATTAAAAAAAAAAAAAACACTAAATTGTAAAAGTTGTTTGCCGTTTTGTTTTCATCTGTCTCTATGCGAAATCTGGATTCTGAGGCTGAACTGATAAATCTGGTTGTGTCAGTACTAATGTCAGCAGTGGAATTGGACTCGGATGCTCTCAGTGATGCTACTGTTAATTTGACTTCCAAATTTTTTTTTTTTTTTTTTTTTTTCAATTCACGATGACATCTGCTGTAATTTTTATGCATGAACTAATACTATTTTTCTTTCAGATTTCTTCTGGCAACAGAAACCTCTCGTGGAATGACCACATATATTTTTAAAATAGAATTGATGATATTATAAACTTATTACATAGATCTCTGACTCTGGACCTTCTTACCAAATTTTTGGTCACGTCACGCTTAGTGACACAGAGGATAGTGCTATCTAGTGTTGATGAAACTGGGGCCAAGATTGCTACCACAATGGAACTAGCCACTATAGTATAGAACTTAATAAGAGCTCTTTTACAGACACTTATCGAAAAGCGAATTATTGATTTTCGCCTTGGATGTACAGGTGACAATCAAAGCATCTAAAGTTAACAGACCAACTGGAAGGCCTGCCGCCATTCTGAACTTTTACATGGAAGACATGAACAAGAAGAAAGGTTGAGTAACCTCCAAGATGGACACACACAGACACATACACACACACACACACACACACACACACACAGCCCAGGAAAATAATGAAGGGACCATTCCCAGACCCTACTAACTATACGAATCAATCTTTTGTTTCTCGGAGGGGATTCTTGCTAAATTGTAATCAACTTAAATAACTTAGATATCTAATGTTTGGTTCAGAAATGGTGCATAGAGCGTGAATCTATTTGTTATGTTCCTTACCAACAGGTGTTTGTCAAAGTATGGCCATTTTCTTTGCATGAAATGTACAGAACTGAAGAGGAATGTCAATATGGTTCGCCCTTTGCTTAGGTGTATAGTGTAAAACTTAAAAAGTTACTTTATTTTTCTGTACCTTAGCAATATCAAGGGGTCGGGAATGTTTCTACCTGTGTACCCCCCCCCCCCTCCCCAACAGCCTAATCACTGTCTTTATCCCTTTCTGACCCAATCTTATAGTTGGATAATTATTAACTAGTTATTATCTTATCAGTTATGCACTTAAAGCAAAGTTAATTGACAGCCTGAAAGGAATTTTGTATTGCCTTTTTTATTCATCAGCCTACCAACTACTTTTGAGAGAGAGAATTTCAAGTTCAACAAAGTAAAAGTTGCTTTCAATCAAGGGGCAACAAAAGCAATAATTAATTTACTCGCTTCCAAATTGAAGTGTTAAATAGAAAATGAGGATACTTGAGGTTGCATATGATAGAATTTAAAGTTGAACTCCTCTCTCCCTTTTCCCTTTTGTGTGTCCAAGTCTCCCAGATCAATGCCCCTTAGTACTTCCTCTCAAGTGTGGAGAAGGAGGATAGGAGGTGGTTGTTCCACNGGAAACCGACTTAAGTTTTTTTGTGAAACGGGGGCCTGCCCATGCCATTGTACCGCCACTCAAATGCTGATCCCTTAGGTGAGAGTAGGTCTGCATTGAGGATGTGGTTGTCTCACTGTGTGTCCCATCTTCTAAGGACAGTTCACCTGCCCATGCCATTGTACCGCCACTCAAATGCGGATCCCTTATGTGAGAGTAGGTCTGCATTGAGGATGTGGTTGTCTCACTGTGTCGCAGCTTCCAAGGACAGTTCCCCTGCCTACAGCCATTGTACCTCCACTCAAATGTGGATCCCTTGGGTAAGAGTAGGTCTGCATTGAGGATGTGGTTGTCTCACTGTGTGTCCCATCTTCCAAGGACAGTTCACCTGCCCACAGCCATTGTACCGCCACTCAAATGCGGATCCCTTAGGTGAGAGTAGGTCTGCATTGAGGATGTGGTTGTCTCTCTGTGTCGCAGCTTCCAAGGACAGTTCCCCTGCCTACAGCCATTGTACATGTACCTCCACTCAAATGTGGATCCCTTGGGTAAGAGTAGGTCTGCATTGAGGAAGTGGTTGCTCCACTATGTGTCCTGGCCTCCAAGGACAGTTCCCCTGCCCACTACTTTTGCCTTTAAGATGTTTTCCCTATATTAAGGATTACTTTCACCAATTATCCAGGTGATGGTTTGCTTCAATTGTACAGTTTAGTACAAGATTCAGGTCTCTGCAAGTATCAGTGTATCTGTCCCTCTACCTTTGTCTCTCTTGTGAGACTCTGCCTTGTCTTTTATGATTGATTCTTATTTACATATGATAATTGACATGCAACCTGACGGCTACCATGCTTATATATATCAAATTAAAACATTGCACATGCATTCCAAATAAAGCATGACATGCAAAGTAATAATTACCAATACCCACTTTTTGGGTTAAGTATAGACTTTCACATTTTATGGTTTTTTGAAACTGACACTTCTTTTTTTTTTTTTTCTGCATTGATTAATTTCCACTCTATGGTTGAGCCCTTGGGCAGAAGAATCTCCACCCTTAGATAAGGATGTCCTTATCAGTGTATCTTGAGAAGTTAACTCTACGCTGTGTTCCTCAGAATCCCTGGGCAGTTCCATGGTCCACAACCTTGCATTTTACAGGGCTGGTTTTTTTAAATCATTTTCTGTGGCCATGGCTGTTATCTTTTATTAATCTTTCATTTTCATATTGCTTTGCAAATTATAAGAAAGTCTTTTTAATCTAGGATCATTATTGAGTTATTTTAGTGAATAAGACTGGCTAATCCATTTTCTGCATTGATAATAATTTCCACTCTATGGTGGAGCCCTTTGGCATAAGAATCTCTACCCTTAGATAAGGAACGTTCATATCAGTGTACCATGGCTGTGTTTCTCAGCATCCCTGGGCAGTTCCATGGTCCACCACTGTATTTTACTAGGCTATTTTTTAAAACCATTTTCTGTGGCCATGGCTGTTATCTTTTGTTATTTTTTCATTATCATATTGCTTTGCAATTTACAACAAAGCCTTTTCTCCTGGGATCATTATTGAGTTAATTTAGTGAATAAGACTGACAGTTCTATTTTCTGCATTGATAAATTTCCACTCAATGGTGGAGCCCTTGGGCAGGAGAATCTCCACCCTTAGATAAGGGACGTCCATATCAGTGTATCTTGAGAAGTTAACTCTACACTGTGTGCCGCAGCATCCCAGGGCAGTTCCCTTGTCCACCACCTTGCCTTTTATGAGACTTCTTTTTTCAGAATTACTCCCTTAGTGACCATGACTGTGATCTTTTATTTATACATTATTATTATCATTTTGTAATTTACAAGAAAACATCATGGTGTTATTTTAGTAGATGATACAGTACGACCTACAGACACTTTCATGTTGTGGCTTGATAAATTTCCACTCTATGGCAGAAACCTTGGGCAGGAGAACCTCTACCCTCAGAAAAGGGACATCCAAATCGATGTACCTTGATAGATTAACTCCCCACTGGTTGCCCCACACCCTCCCTTGCTCACTACTTTTGCCTTCTGCATATTACTTGAAATCTTTTTCCTCATAATAATAATTTCACCTATGATAGGGGAGTGTGGGAAGAATTCTTTGCACTTTTTTTTTTAGTCATATTGGAGTTCAAAATGGCTGCAAACAAAAATGGCAGTGATAAGCATATTCATTTGTTTAGCTAGTTTTGTGACCACTTGTTTCTCTCCGCATCTACCTTGAGCAATTTTTTAATAAAAAATGTTTTCTACTGTTTATGTACTGGTATAGACCAAGCATCACTTCTGTGACTTTTTTGTAAAACTTTCACTTGGTAAGAGTTTTTTCTTATCTGTGAGACTGGTGTGGATTTATTTTCTTCTAGTTGTACAATGTGTTTAAATGAATGCNTGGACTCGGATGCTCTCAGTGATGCTACTGTTAATTTGACTTCCAAATTTTTTTTTTTTTTTTTTTTTTTTTCAATTCACGATGACATCTGCTGTAATTTTATGCATGAATTAATACTATTTTTCTTTCAGATTTCTTCTGGCAACAGAAACCTCTCGTGGAATGACCACATATATTTTTAAAATAGAATTGATGATATTATAAACTTATTACATAGATCTCTGACTCTGGACCTTCTTACCAAATTTTTGGTCACGTCACGCTTAGTGACACAGAGGATAGTGCTATCTAGTGTTGATGAAACTGGGGCCAGGATTGCTACCACAATGGAACTAGCCACTATAGTATAGAACTTAATAAGAGCTCTTTTATAGACACTTATCGAAAAGCGAATTATTGATTTTCGCCTTGGATGTACAAGTGACAATCAAAGCATCTAAAGTTAACAGACCAACTGGAAGGCCTGCCGCCATTCTGAACTTTTACATGGAAGACATGAACAAGAAGAAAGGTTGAGTAACCTCCAAGATGGACACACACAGACACATACACACACACACACACACACACACACACACACACAGCCCAGGAAAATAATGAAGGGACCATTCCCAGACCCTACTAACTATACGAATCAATCTTTTGTTTCTCGGAGGGGATTCTTGCTAAATTGTAATCAACTTAAATAACTTAGATATCTAATGTTTGGTTCAGAAATGGTGCATAGAGCGTGAATCTATTTGTTCTGTTCCTTACCAACAGGTGTTTGTCAAAGTATGGCCATTTTCTTTGCATGAAATGTACAGAACTGAAGCGGAATGTCAATATGGTTTCCCTTTGCTTAGGTGTATGGTGTAAAACTTAAAAAGTTACTTTATTTTTCTGTACCTTAGCAATATCAAGGGGTCGGGAATGTTTCTACCTGTGTACCCCCCCCCCCCCCAACAGCCTAATCACTGTCTTTATCCCTTTCTGACCCAATCTTATAGTTGGATAATTATTAACTAGTTATTATCTTATCAGTTATGCTCTTTAAGCAAAGTTAATTGACAGCCTGAAAGGAATTTTGTATTGCCTTTTTTATTCATCAGCCTACCAACTATTTTTGAGAGAGATAATTTCAAGTTCAACAAAGTAAAAGTTGCTTTCAATCAAGGGGCAACAAAAGCAATAATTTTCCCTTTTGTGTGTCCAAGTCTCCCAGAGCAATGCACCTTAGTACTTCTTCTCAAATGTGGAGAAGGAGGATAGGAGCCTGGAGGTGGTTGTCCCACTGTGTGTCCCAGCCTCCAAGGACAGTTCCCCTGCCCACAGCCATTGTACATCCACTCAAATGTGGATCCCTTGGGTAAGGTCTGCATTGAGGAGGTGGTTGTCCCACTGTGTGTCCCAGCCTCCAAGGACAGTTCCCCTGCCCACAACCATTGTACATCCACTCAAATGTGGATCCCTTGGGTAAGGTCTGCATTGAGGAGGTGGTTGTCCCACTGTGTGTCCCAGATTCCAAGGACAGTTCTCCTGCCCACAGCCATTGTACCTCCACTCAAATGTGGATCCCTTGGGTAAGAGTAGGTCTGCATTAGGGAAGTGGTTGTCCCACTGTGTGTCCCAGCCTCCAAGGACAGTTCCCCTGCCCACAGCCATTATACCTCCACTCAAATGTTGATTCCTAGGGTAAGAGTAGGTCTGCATTGGGGAAGTGGTTGTCCCACTGTGTGTCCCAGCTTCCAAGGACAGTTCCTCTGCCCACCACTTTTGCCTTTAAGAAGTTATCCTTTAGGATTACTTTCAAAGTGAACCGATTATTCAGGTGATGGTTTGCTACAATAGTACATAGTTTATTTAAGCACAAGACTCCGGTCTCTACAAGTATCAGTGTATCTGTCCCTCTAGCTATGTCTATCCTGTGAGACTCTGTCACATCTTTTATGCTTGATCTTTATTTACATAACTGATATGCAACCTGCCATGCTGGTATACATCAAATTAAAACTTAATTGCACATGCATTCCAAATAAAGCATGAAATGCAAAGTAATCTTTACCAATATTAAATTTTTGGGGTTAAGTATAGACTTTCACATTTTATGGTTTTTTAAACTGACACTTCTATTTTCTGCATTGATTAATTTCCACTCTATGGTAGAGCCCTTGGGCAGGAGAAACTCTACCCTTAGATAAGGGATGTCCATATCAGTGTACCTTGAGAAGTTAACTCTACACTGTGTTCCTCAGAACCCCTTGGCAGTTCCATGGTCCACCACCTTGCATTTTACTGGGCTAGTTTTTTAAAACCATTTTCTGTAGCCATAGCTGTTATCTTTTATTAATTTTTCATTTTCATATTGCTTTGCAAATTATAAGAAAGTCTTTTTCATCTAGGATCATTATTGAGTTATTTTAGTGAAGAAGACTGGCTAATCCATTTTCTGCATTGATAATAATTTCCACTCTATGGTGGAGCCCTTGGGCAGAAGAATCTCTACCCTTAGATAAGGGATGTCCATATCAGTGCACCATGGCTGTGTTTCTCAGTATCCCTGGGCAGTTCCATGGTCCACCACTTTAACTTTTACTAGGCTATTTTTTTAAACCATTTTCTGTGGCCATGGCTGTTATCTTTTATAATTTTTTCATTATCATATTGCTTTGCAATTTACAAGAAATTTCATCTGAGATCATTATTCAGTTATTTTAGTGAATAAGACTGGCACATCCATTTTCTGCACTGATTAATTTCCGCTCTATGGTGGAGCCCTTGGGCAGGAGAATCTCTGTCCTTAGATAAGGGATGTCCATATCCGTGTACCTTGAGAGGTTAACTTTACATTGTGTGCCCCAGCATCCCTGAGCAGCCATCTTGTTCATCACCTTGCCTTTTACGAGATTTTTTTCTTTTTCAGAATTACTCCCTTAGTGACCATGGCTGTGATCTTTTATTATTCATTCATTATTATTATTATCATTTTTTAATTTACAAGAAAACATCATCATGGATGATCTTGTTATTTTAGTAGAAAATACAGCACAACCTACAGATACTTCCATGTTCTGGCTTGATAAATTCCCACTCTATGGTGGAAACCTTGGGCAGGAGAACCTCTACCCTCAGAAAAGGGACATCCAAATTGGTGTACCTTGATAGATTAACTCCCCACTGGTTGCCCCACACTCTCCCTTGCTCACTACTTTTGCCTTCAGCATATTACCTGAAATATTTTTCCTCATAGTAATCATTTCACCTATGATAGGGTGGTATGGGAAGAATTCTGTGCACATTTTTTTAGTAATATTGGAGTTCAAAATGGCTGCAAACGAAAATGGCAGTGATAAGCATATTCATTTGTTTAGCTAGTTTTCTGACATATTCATTTGTTTAGCTAGTTTTTCACCTGGGATCATTATTGAGTTAATTTAGTGAATAAGACTGGCAGTTCTGTTTTCTGCATTGATAAATTTCCACTCTATGGTTGAGCCCTTGGGCAGAAGAATCTCCACCCTTAGATAAGGAATGTTCATATCAGTGTATCTTGAGAAGTTAACTCTACGCTGTGTGCCTCAGAATCCCTGGGCAGTTCTCCTTGTCCACCACCTTGCCTTTTAAGAGATTTCTTTTTTCAGAATTACACCCTTAGTGACCATGGCTGTGATCTTTTATTATTTATTCATTATTATTATCATTTTGTAATTAACAAGAAAACATCATCATGGTGTTATTTTAGTAGATGATACAGTACGACCTACAGACACTGCCATGTTCTGGCTTGATAAATTTCCACTCTATATCAGAAACCTTGGGCAGGAGAACCTCTACCCTCAGAAAAGGGACATCCAAATCGGTGTACCTTGGTAGATTAACTTCCCACTGGTTGCCCCACGCCCTCCCTTGCTCACTACTTTTGCCTTCTGCATATTACTTGAAATCTTTTTCCTCATAGTAATCATTTCACCTATGATAGGGTGGTATGGGAAGAATTCTGTGCACATTTTTTTAGTAATATTGGAGTTCAAAATGGCTGCAAACGAAAATGGCAGTGATAAGCATATTCATTTGTTTAGCTAGTTTTCTGACCACATTTTTCTCTCCGCATCTACCTTGAGCAATTTTTAAAGAATGTTTTCTACTGTTTATGTACTGGTATAGACCAAGCATCACTCCTGTGACTTTTTTTTTTTTTTAAATTTTTACTTGGTAAAAGCATTTTTCTGATCTATGAGACTGGTGTGAATTTATTTTTCTTCTGTTTGTACAATGTGTTTAAATGAATGCAAATGTATGGTTCCAAGTGTACTGCACCATTATCTCAACCAAGAAATTGTGTTCTTGAATAGATTTGTGTACATTCCATCAGTACATTAAATGAACACTGTATTTACATATATGTCATAGTTCCTTCTTCATGTCATTTTTTGTTTATAAAAATGGCTTCAAATAAAACTCTGAGAGTGAGAGAGAGAATGGGAAGTTCTTAGAAATAAAGATTATCTTGAAATCACATACTAGTTAGTATTGTTTGACATATAAGTCACAAGGTAAAATATAGAATAAAAGTTGTATGAGTGGCCTTGTTCCCTCATGAAGATGCTCTAGACAGACATTGAAATATTGGAGATAAAAATTTCAATATTAGCTCCTTACTGAAGAAAAATTACTTCCTTCTTAGACAAAAATACATCTTTAAAAGTCATAACTTCCCAGCAAAATATATTTATTCACTTCACATAGTCTCCTAATAAACTTATTTTCAAAACATGATTGGACTTGGCTTCTTGAACAACTTAACCCCTAGTTAACTTGAAAACCTCCATTTAAGGACAACTCACTTGTATGGTATTGTTAAAAAAAATAATAAAATGTAACTGCACCCATAATACAATAACAATTAAAATTCCAATTAATAATATTAACAATAGCATGTCATAACATGCTCATAAAGAGCGCTAAATTTTCAGCAGCAAATTTCATAAGAAATAACAGTTGATAACAATAATAACATAAGTACTGTAGTAACTAATTAATAATAACAACAGCATCCCTATACTGACAAATACTGTGCATTTATGAAAACCCTGCATATTAGTCAGTTTGGCATTTAAATGTTTTTAAACTTATGTGTGAAGGTTTACAAGGGTTGTGACCATCACTGCATTAGTGATATAAATAACCTAATAATTTAAATGCTGGTTTAGTGCTATAGATCTATATGTACTGGAAACCATCACTGCATTAGTGATATAGAATAACCTAATAATTTAAATGCTGGTTTAGTGCTATAGATCTATATGTACTGGAAACCATCACTGCATTAGTGATATAAAATAACCTAATAATTTAAATGCTGGTTTAGTGCTATACATCTATATGTACTGGAAAACCAAAAACATTAACATCGCCTTGCCTTATTACTTGGAGTGAAAATGAGGAACATCCAAGAGAGACCAAAGCATAGTTTCACGACTGTGTCAATTCACCTTATCATTGTTTTGTATTCATTTTTATAGGACAAATGAAGAATGGTTGACGTTTTAGTGACATACATTTAATGCTGATGATGTCAGAATTGCAATAATTACACCATAAATCAAAACTATAGCCTCGTGTATACGTGTCTGGTACTACTGTACTATGTAGCAAGCAAGTTATAAACTTACAGTAAATAGGGTATAAGACTGATGCATCTATGAAGATCCACTATAAAGATGTGATATGTAATCCAAGCTTTCGGCCCCTAGGCCTTCTTCAGGGATATTGAAAAAAAATAGACATTTGAAAAAAAAAATGACATCATATAAACTTATTTTCTCCTTCAAGATCTATAGGCGATGTGACATGAATAAACTTATGTGATATATATACTTATACATTCAGCAAAGCAATGTAAAAGCGTTCATTGGCATATGTTTATGTTATTTGAGTTCAATGGAAGACAACTTAATCACAAAATTAAGATAAAATACTAACAGCTTTTAAACTGTCAAAAGTGAATTGTAGCATGTGTAACATGTTTGCAGTTTAACACCACAATTTCGTTAAATTAATAGTACTACATCAAGACATTTCAGCCAGATTAGACTATAACTCTGTTGATAATTTGTCAACATCACTGTGGCACATACAACTTTTAAAGCAGTAAATACTATGATGGGCATCAATGTGTAAATTATATTTCATTTTCACTTCACAAATGACCTGACAACTTGTATGTGCATTGTTTGCATTTTTCTTTCAATCTTCTACTACTTGTAAGAGTTTCAAGTGCAGCTTCCCTTGGTTCCCCACCATTGTATTGCCTGACAAATTCTTTTTTTTTCCTACTTTTCCACATTTTAGGCCACCTAAAATGTTCCCCATTATAATAGCATTCAATATTTTTAACACAGTTACAGTGAACACATGCAAGCACGTTCAGATTTTACCATTAGAATAAACAGGACTTAAAAAATAACTTTTTGAACTTGAGATGCTTTCTGTTTTATCTCTCTCTTTCTTTTGCTTATAGTAAGTAAACCTATAACAAAAAATAAAATTATTTTATAACTATGCCTTTTTTCCAGCCCCCTCTGACTGAAATAAATTATTATTGCACTATGTTGTTTGTTTGTTCTAAAAAGGTACAATATCAAAGGCATAGTAATAACTTCTTAAATTCAAACAATTATTTACTCCATTTTTTTACAGCCCACAAAACATACACTCTTACTGGAATCCAAGAAAAATTGAGGAATCTGTGTATTGGAGTATTATTTAAAAACTTTTTGGAAAAAATGTCCATTTTGTTTGAATTCAGGGAGTATTTACCATAGGCCTATGAATATCATGTTCATTCCAATAATTTAAGGCCATTCACTGCTGTAAGATTTCCTTTCTCATAATAAACTATTTGTAGTTGAACTAAGGGAGAAATCTTTGAAAAAAAAAAAAGGATTGACAGTGTTTGTGGTTTTCTGAACACAAATATTTGTCAAGTTTAATAGAATATTATCAACTTGACTACCATACATAACATTCTCTGCACCCCCCCCCCAAAAAAAAAATTCTTTTTTTAATTAGCTTTTGCATCTGTGCATAATAGAATGGAATGTCAAACATTAAACCCAGCTAAGTTACGAATGCCTGTGTATCACTAATATCATCTAATTTTGTTCAAATTCAATGAGAAATAGAGCTACACTGGGATTTAAAGCATCAGTCATACATAATTTTACGGACTCTAAAACATCCAGTTTGTATGACATTTTAAAGTGCTTCAGAAAAGTATACAGCTTTCAGTCTTGAATTATGATCATCGATCATCTCTTAAACACCTTTAAGCCAGATTTCTATTTTACATTAAACCCTAGTTTATCATATAAATGAATGAAAAGAAATTGATCTAATAAAAGTTGAATATCACAATTGTGAGGCAGCTGTACATAAAGATTAATAAAGCAATGAGTTTAATTTTAAATTTCCAGTCCATGTTTTTCTTTTGATGAAATACTGCTAATTTCATACTTCTAAGACCTAAAACCAAAACTTTTAGCACCATAATAATATCAGTATTCTACACTATGCTCATCTTCATCCAATAAAGGTTTCTCTGATTCATTCTCATAATCCTCAGTGTTTTCATCCAGGTGTATTGCCTTGTTGCCACGGTAATAGTAAAACTGAGAGAATGTCTGAGGACATGATCAAGGAAAGATGTGGAAACTGAACAATGGGCGTTTTCAGAACAAGTTCATCAATGGACCTCCTGGTATGGGGATCAAATACGGCCAACCCCTTTAAAAGCAATGCCGCCAAATCCCTTACCTCCCACTCTTGTCGTCCTAACAACCAAACCTAGGAGTTGAGATTAACTCTGTTTAATTACTAGGCCCCTGCAAAGCTGGGTAGGCGGTGAGACCATAATGGCAGGCCCGTAGCCAGCAATTTCAGAGGGGGGGGGGTTTCGTTTTCTGAAAAAGTGGACCTTTTACTATAAAAGTACAAGTACATAGGTCAAATTTTACCTAGAGTGGACCTTTTCTCAGAAAAAAGGGTGGTTCTTTCGAACCCCGAACCCCCCCTGGCTACGGGCCTGAGGGGATTAGTAGTATTGCTTTCAAGTGGGGTCTACCATATTTGATCCGCAGACCAGTTTGCCTGCAAATCATCTGTTCTGAATACTGCCTTTGATGGGGGGAGATCAACAATGACTGAATGCTTGACCTGAAACAAGTTTAAAAGTGCAAATTATTCTGTTTGACATTGAGAACTCAAAAGAAAGAGAATGTTTAGATTTGAAAATATGAAACATGCAAAAAGAATCCCTTAAAATAATATCAATAACAAAAAAGTTGCAAGATCCCTTTAGCCCCCACCATTCTCAGTTAAATAGATCACACAGTAAAGGGCATGGAAATGTTCTTACTAACATCAATTATAAAACAATATCACTCCAAGGATACAATGATATCAATGAGAATCATGCCATAGCTTCCTACTATCCAGGGTAAGTGTTGGAGTATAAACACTTCCTCCGTGGACTTCACTATTATGCTGCTGCCGTAGGTCAGGTTGCCGCTCACAATCAGGATGAACATGCCTATGTTAACGCCCTCTGTTGACTTACGGCGGAACTGGAAGTAAAAAATATTGGGCCCCAATCAGAATGGATGATCTGAGTGCTTATACCCCTTTACACTGGACGGCTTCCTTTCTGCGACCATGAAATTTGGCATCGCTGTGGTCTTAATAAGGAGACACGAGCATTGATTTTGTATCAGAATGAATCCTCAATGATCGGCCAGTTGTCGGCACGTAAAGTATTATAATTTTTTAACTCTCAAATGGGTCCGTACTGCTGGACACAGAAAGGACGCCGTCCAGTGTAAAGGGGCCTTACTGATCCACCAACTAAATATGGCCGACCAAAGTTCAAAAGCGATGCAATTGGTTCCTGATGGTCTCTCATACTCCACATGCCTTTAAATTTAATGGAATAAATATCTGCTTCAATGCCCGTGCGTGTGGAGACATGAGACTATCAGAAATTGGCAGCATCGCTTTTGAACTATGGTTGACCATATTTAGTAGGCGACTCGGTAGGTACTTGGATCATCCATTCTGAATTGCCATTGAAAGACGTGGAAAAGTGATTATAAATGAAGAAAAAAAAACATAATTTACAAACAATTTACAGTCACCCCAACTTAATGTCCTTCAGTCTGGCTAATTTTTCATAACTGCAGGTCTGAATTTTTCAGCATGTCTGTAAAATCAGGCACTTGTGAAATTCCTTAAAAAATAAAGGTGACGCGCTATATATGGATACTCCAGTAATAACCCATTTTGTCTATATTTTTTCCATTTTTTTCTTTGCCCAATTTGGCAAATGGGCAATTTTTCAGAATTTAGCTATTTAACCTTTTGTTGATGCAAGTTGGGCATATTTCGTCTTAAAGTGATAAAAACTGTTTGTATAAGATTTATATATCACAATAAAAACATTGTAACACATTGAAATATAATAAATTCCATTTTACCACCAAAACAGCACTTATTGCAACTATTCTGTAACCATTGCCTGCCAGCAGACCAGGTGGACTTGCTTAGATGGCTATACATCCATAATAATCCCTTAAGAGCGCATTCTCAACGAATTAAGCCAGGCTTTACAAAGCTGGTGACCTAAAAATGGCGGACATACATGAAAGAAAAACCGCCTAATCTTTTAAGAGTCTCTCCGCCTCCCCACACGTCGTCCCTGCGGGGTACAGTAATTAAATCGCGTCTCTGTTCGCCATGCGGAAGCTACCAGAGAAATATTAAGT
>NW_019775492.1:211150-228372 GCF_001039355.2 Lingula anatina | reverse complement strand
TTGTTTTCCCTTTAAGCAACCTTGTGTGAATGTGCCTGGATACTCACATTGAGTAGTAACTGTGGCAGTCTGGACCCCATATAAAAACATGTGGATATGATACCACACACATAGCCTATTATATCGCCTGTACCCTGAAGAAAAAAAAAAACAACACATTAGAAGTTGCATCTATATATTCTGTATTGATATCATTTCAGTACAAAATAGCCATGAATACGGAGGGCTATGGCACTCATAATGTTATTATAGGTTACTAAAGCAAATTGGTCACT
The DNA here is from genome assembly GCF_001039355.2 of Lingula anatina. The sequence goes on along the minus strand of NW_019775492.1, from coordinate 228,097 downwards.
GTAGTACTCATGATGTTATTACTGGCAAGCAAATTTAATGAGTAAGACAGTACAACATACAGTAAAAACCATGTACTCAAAACAAAGAAATGAGATCTTCTTATGTCATTGTCTGCTAGAAATGGTGAACCACTTCCGAGTGATTATCTGATATAATCAAGATTGTGTGGTTTCAGAACACATCTTCAAATGATGTGATATCGAATATAACGAACCTAAATAAAAAAAAATAATATCCCATTGATCCCCCTTAGATTCTCATTTGATGCAAATTCAAGAAAAACCTATGCCAAACAGTCAAGAAGGTTGTTGTTCAGGCCCACTGCAAGCAATTTCAAATGATGGGGTGTCTTTTTTCAAAAAGAGGACCTTTTACAATGAAACCCTTGTGCACCTACCAGCAGATCAAATTTTACCAGAGCAAACTTTTTCACAGCAAAAAAAAAGGCAGTTTGTTCCAACCCCCGAACCCGACCTGCTGTTGTGAAAATGGCAGATCAACTCACTGTGAAAACAGGTCCCGGAGTATGGTGTTCTGTTTCCTGTAATAGTGTCCTACCAGCAGGTCTCATGTGACTGATAACTGACACTTGTTCTGTGGCAGTGGCTTGGAATGGTAATAGACTGATCCCAATGTACGATATGCCCCACAGGGCAAATATACACTGCAGGAGACGTGAGTGGGAGACACCTTCATCTTGAATGTTAACACTGTGGACTAGAAAATAAAGTTCAACATTATAATGAAAGATAAAATTAAATCAAAGAAACATCTTTCAAAAATAAATGAACAAACAAAATGAATAAATGAAATATGGAATCGTCTCTGGGAAAATCTTTCAGCTGATATTTAAATGTGCATGCATGCATACACACACACACACACACACACACACACACACACACACACACACACACACACACACACACACACACACACACACACACACACACACACACATATATACATACATACATATACATGTAAATACAAATGTACATACACATGCATAAATGCAAAAATACTTATGTGCACTCAACCCTACTAAGACATCATTCAATCTCACCTTTTAATCTTCTGTTACGTCTCATGTGTTTCCATTTGCAGTAAACATACTGACCAAGCAGCAACATATCAATCAGCACGTAGTAAATAGCTGACCATTTCTGAAAAGATGAAAATTTACTCAACTTCTTCTTGAATCAGTTGATCAGTTAAAAAGAGAAAATGGCAAATATTCTTGAAGTGTGATAGTAAATCCAATACCAAGGTAAAGCAACTAAATGATTTTAAAAAGAAAAGTATGCAGCGGGTAAGGAGAGGTCATTACATGTCATTTCTTATGGCTCGGGGAAAACGAAAGACCTTATCCTTGTCGAAAAAAAAAAAATGTCAGACTGGGCACCCACTATCCTTGGGAATGTTCAGAGCAAATTGATCCGCAGGCTAACAGACCCATGGCTCAAATATGTCCAATCCACTTCAAAGCTTGCTGCATAATCCCCTTATAGACACTGAATAGATTCTTAAAGGGGATAGCCTGCTTAGCTTTCAAGTGGGTCGGCCATATTTGATCGGTAGATCTCTCAGTCTGCGGACCAACTTAGGTTGTGAATGGGGCCTTTGATTTGAAAACCAACCTGTAGTGGTAGCTGGTCCGTCAGAAAGCATCCAATCAGGTTTGTGGAATCTCCCGCCAGCCAGCACAGTATTAATCCTATAGAGATCGCCTCATCTACAATGCCTGTCCTGCAGTTGGTTATTAGCTGACTGGAAAAAATGATCACAACAAACATATATATATATATATATATATATATATATATATATATATATATATATATATATATATATATATATATATATATATATATATATATATATATTGGAATACCCTGTACAGCAACCATGCAATGTATATGTGACAGCTTCTTTTTCAATTTTTCTAATGCCCACACTTACTAGAGTCTGACCGATAGTTGGTCAGCAAGTTTGATAGTGGTTCACAACAACATCACAAGTGTGCACAGACCCGTAGCCAGGGGGGGTTCGGGGGGTTCAAAAGAACTGCCCCTTTTGCTGGAAAAAGGTCCACTCTGGGTAAAATTTGATCTGGTACATGAAGTTTTTATGGGAAAAGGTCCACTTTTTCAAAAAAAAAAAAAAAAAGGACCCCTCTATTATAATTGCTGACTACGGGCTTGGAACATCAACCCAGCAAACAAAATGTTTTTATAACATTACCATACCATTCTGGTAATGCTATAATATTCTAGTAACGTTCTGATACAGTAACTGTTATAATAATGTTCTTTTAATTTTCTGGTTCCACAGAATGTCATTGTAGTCAAAAGATTTATCTAATATTTGTGATGGGTCCCATGCTGACAATGGAGCAGATGTCAGCAGGTCAAGCAATTAAACCTTGGAGCCGAGATTTAATCCATTTAATGGAGAATGTCGAGGCGAGGAGACCATCAGAGATTAGGGGCATGGCTTTTAGTGGGTCAGGCATATTTAGTCCATGGGTCTGTTAGTCAGTGAATCAACTTGTTATAAATGCACTCCAAGACTCCTCAGATGCCACATATGGGGGCAACTCTAAAACCCATCTGGGACCCTAAATTTTGTTTACAAATTTAATTTTCCAAATTTATTTAAGAATTTCACAAAAAGGAAAAGTGAAAATAGCATCATTGTAGGTAACTGTTTATAGTAAATACTGAAATAGTAAAATGTCTGGAATAAATGAAGTTCGTAAGTTATGATTGATTAACGTTCATGCTTAGAGACCATCAAATATAATGAGGTTTCATTCATCAATTGATATATGTTATATGAAGCCATGTCTCTGTTCTTTTATTCATGACAAGAGGTTACACATAATGCAACACATACTGTCTATTATAAATACTGAAATAGTAAAATACTTGGAATACTGCAGTAAATGAAGTGCATAAGTTATGATTGATTAACGTTCATGCTTGGAGATATCAAATACAATGAAGTTTCATTCATCAATTGATATATGTTATATGAAGCCATGTCTCTGTTCTTTTATTCATGACAAGAGGTTACACATAATGCAACACATGCTGGTGGGTTTTATTTTGAAATACTAGTATAGTGTGCTGTATATATAAGGCAGTTGCATAGGACAGGTAATTAGCCAATCCCAAATACAGTTCAACTGAAACTTCACATAAAATCATATCTTATACAGAAATGATAAACATCAAAAATGACATCATTATAAAAAAATCCATACAGGACTCCCACATTAAACACTACTTCAAAACATTTAAATATGCAGTGACCCATTTTCCAGCCACTATAATTTACAATGAAGTTATAATGCTTCTCCAGTCACCACATCATACTTACGGGGAAGCCGCTATGATGAAAATAAACAGAGACAACATTCCCAAAATGACGGATATGTAGGTCTTGGTATCCAAGACGCACTCCCCTAATATATCCAGTATCCATGGTACCCCGCCAGTACAGTTGGTCTCCAGGTTCATGAGAGTTTTAAGTGCAGAGAAATTCATTGTGGTTTCTCTTCATCTGATGCAAGCTGACCTAGATCAAAGTTGTTACAGTTAAAACAATGAAGATGTTACAGTGGTGTCAGCAGCAAAAATATTGCAAGAGAACTGTAACTCCCTTTTTTTGATAGTATCATTTTTTACTAGTAATTTAACATATTGATATTAGAAAAAAGAAAATGGTTTGATGTAGAGGAAAAGGATTGACTTCATCAAGAGGTTTTTTTTTTAAGTTTGGAGGCAAAAAGAGGGCTACCAAATTACCCTGAGTATCACCACATCACAGTGAACTCACCTGTTACATGCCTTGCTGCAGATCACCCTGAGTAACACTACATCACAGTGAACTCACCTGTTACATGCCTAACTGGCACTACAGATCACCCCGAGTATCACTACATCACAGTGAACTCACCTGTTACATGCCTTACTAGCACCAGCAGATCACTCGAATATCACCACATCAAAGTGAACTCACCTGTTACATGCCTTACTGCTGTCACATCCAGAGAACCAGTGCCTGTGAATCAGCAAGGTTGCTTTTTACTCCATCCAATCTGCAAGGGAACAACAAAAACAAATTCTACCTTTGGAACTGGTTACTAAATAGATATCTTAACAGAGGCATCTGTCACCACTGAACCTTGAGCTGCTATTTATTGTCATGTCACTTGTTTTGAGCTGACTGCCCGGGGTGTCAATCCAAACTCCAAATTATTATAGTCAGAGTCATGAGTTTGGTCAAGGTCAGGTGACATGTTTAAGAAAGCAAAACTTGAAAAAGTGGTGAACCGCAGGTGTCTTTCTTTGAGATCAGATGACATTCAAGATAAGAAGGTATGTGTAAAAACATGTATTTAGATATTAATTCAAACCTGGGTACATTACTTTTTCTTTCAGTCAGTCATTCTTAGGCCATCAAAACACTTACATGTACCTAAATAAATAAATCAAAAATTTACTAAATAAATTAATTTGATATTTTCACCACCTAAATCTTCACAGATTTCAATGAAACTTGAGAGTAATCCCTGAACAATATTTAAAATTTTTGTTTCTTAAGTTATGATGTAAGCATAAAAACCCAGCTCTCCTATCCGTCAGGTGAAAGATGCAACCTCAAACTTCTCAAATCTCTCCAGTCTATATATATATATATATATATATATATATATATATATATATATATATATATATATATTGTAACTGATCCGGTCTTTAATGACTATAAATGACTATAATATATACTTACGCAATTTCTCCCACATCAGAAAAGAATACACAAATAGTAATAGACATATAAGTGCGACTGAACCTGCATGAATATAAATATTCCAGTGTCTGCAGAACAGCTGTAGTGTATATGAAACAGTTTCTATACTCCAGGCTACGCGAACTACGTAGCTTTCATGAGAAATATGCACAATTTTCCTTGAACTGATTGACCTTTAACACATCTGAACCAAACTTATTTTCTCTTCTTTTTTTTTAAGATTTAAAAGAAAAAATAAAAATGATATAAACTTTGCCTTAAAATTTTAAACATCTTTCATAGTTTGAGTGAAAAAGACAAACTTACCCCAATAACATTATAAATGCAAAGTGTATCAATATATTGTGAAGGTAAACAAAAAGTGAAAGCTTAGTACATGTACTCTTGAAACTGTTCTCCATGGCAGGATTAATGGGATTCATTGAGGATTTGGTCAAGCCCTTTCTGGGGTAGTGCTAGCGATTTTTTTCCTTACCCAAATCACTACTTTTTCATCATTTCTTTCTTCAAATGGTTTAAATTTGACTGAAACAAGTCAAATCAACCATATTTTGTTAAGCCAATTTAAGGCTCCATTCACAATGTATGATCTGACAACTTATTGATCCCCTTACTGCCGACCTCAGTTCAAAAGCGATGCCGCCGATTCCTGATGGTCTCCCTGACTCCATACGTGCATTTAAACAGAATAAAATCTCTTGTTAGGCCCCCTGCAGCAGCAGTGGAGGTGGGAAGACCATCAGGAATCAGCAGCATTGCTTCCGAATGGTGGTGTTGTATATGACATTCAGCATACCAAGTTTTTTTTTTTTTTTTTTTTTTTTTTTGTACATGATAACAGCATAAATAAAATCACCACCTTCCAAGTTAAACTTTTTTTTTTGGTACATGATAACAGCATAAATGAAATCATTCTATCATTCAATTATTCTAAACTCTTTTTCTACACTTTCCCCTAAATTTCCACATCCACCTTTTTCCTCTTTTGAGGACCCAGTACTAATAAGTACATCCACATTCTGTGCTCCATTATGTGTTAGGGCAGCCAGTATACCGTATCTCAGAACTGTCAATTTTCCTGCTACGTGTATTCAAACAAGAGAGAGAAAGAGAAAGAGAGAAGAAGGCAGCACACTAAGTCTTTGTTGGTATTGACACTACAACAGGTGTGAAATAAAACGAGAAGATAATTTCTTTTAGAATTCTTGGGGGCAAATTTTTGTACGATCATGCCAGTAGTTCCATCAATCTGTAATTTTATAATCAACTGATCTCAGCCTGTTCTTTCTTCTGGGAAAACAATGTTCTAAGTCAATAATTATACACATACTACGATGGCAAAAAAAGTATTTTCCTCTTAAGAACCCTCTGTGAAGACTGCTGGCTAACATCCAGGTGTAACAGGAAAGGAAGTCCTAGGAATGGAAGTTTGGACACCAATATGATTAGTACACGTTAGGGTTAGTTGGAGAATTGGTGTAAGAATATGGGACAAATGCCACCTTTACAAAGTAATAGGAAGCGGAATACGGTTCCTAGCGGACTTCATTCCTCTTACACCGAACCGTGACCGACAGTCGAGACAGTTGGGAGTTTGGGAACGCCAGAACCATCTTTAAAAGCAATGGGATTGTAACACTCTGATAGAAGATTATTTATATAGTCGTTCTTAAAAAAGAAAATGGACAGATACTCACTGTCATAAAGTGCAGTCCTTCAGCGGTTCTTTTCTCCTGAGCACTGCTTTCTCTCTCTCTCCGTTTATTATTCTGACCTTGACCTTCGCTCCTGAGATGCCGGAAATATCCGAGAGTGTAACGGAAACGTCCGAATCGTCTCCTTGCAGACTCCTGTTAGGTACGCCATGTTGAATATTATGTGAAAAATCTGGCTTCATCTAAGTCATCATGAACATTGTAGACATCTTATTCTAGGTGAGTTACAAAGTATAACCATTGATATGTCTAACGAGACCTTTATTTTATTAATTGTAGGAGATATAGCTTGGCAACAAGCTACCGAACTTGGTCCTTCACTAAGGACTTCATTTCTTCCCTTTTCACGTTGAAATGAACATACATCCCCGAAGACATCCCTCTTATACACCGCAAGAGCAAGCACCGGGTCAACAGCAGCAAAGAGGACAACAGTCGTATCCTTTTAGATAATTCTGATGTTTGTTTTGTGTTATTGGACGTGTACTTTCATTGCTTAAAAAATGCCGGTCGAGCGGTTGACCCACATGGCGATCGCCGGTTGTTTAGGATGACGTGATATTAATGCCATGACAAGTGACAGAAAACAGAAAGTATTTATGAAAAAAGATGGGAAATAAGGACGTCTGTTAAGCAAAGATTGCTTTAAATCCAGTAATCGTAAATTTCATGTTTTGTCGAGATCTATACAAATCCTTCCTACGATGCAGTAAAAAGGGCGTCAGCTTGAATCTGAGAATGTTATGATTTTCTGAACACTTCAGTGTTATCACACGTAGGTGACTCATAACCACTTGTAGTATTTGTTGTGATTGTGATTGGTATTTAAATCCAGATTTGCATCTTATTGAGTTAAAAATTGGACAATTTTTGATGTCTTTGATAGGTGGGTGTGTCCACATGTGAGTATACAAATGCAAAAAAAAAAAAGATAAAAAGGCATGCATACTGACTTTTTAAATTTTCGCTTATGTACTACAGCACTGGTGACTCTAAGATGATGGTAGTTGTAAAACATGCTCATATTATGTTTGTGGAGACTCACTTTCCTTTCATTCCCACTGGGTTGAATCCAATTCATTATCTGGCCTCGGTATTTAGTAATTTGCAAATTGTGTGATATGAAATTATGGATAAGTGGAGACAGTTACTTATTTGATTCCTCGATCTAGCCACTTATAAAGTACCAAAATCAAATTAAAACTACTTCACAGGTAACAGATGAGACCTCTTCAAGCCTGCATAGCATATTAACAATGTGAATACTAACATAATGGCAATAAAAACATCGGGCAACCCATCTCTTGTTTATATAATTAATGGTATGGAGCTAAGTTGGTTACAACAGTATGTTTCTCCAGGTCATACATACAGGTTATCCTGGACTTCCACCCCCTTAAGGGTTTTTACGCGGTATATAATTATGATAGTGTTCCAGTAAATTGCACTGTTGTGATCTGTATCAGTAGTGTCATGTTGTGTGTACTCGGGAATGTTATCTTCTTCTCACGTAGCAACCTCATCACTGACGTAATTAATTCGTAGTGACATAATAGAGTGGAATCTTGTTTTTCATGCGTAGACATCAGAGATGACAAGGATATTGAATATTCATTTTGAATATTTTAAAACAGCCCTTGCAGGTGTGTATTTTTTAGCATTATTCTCAGAATTTTTTTTTTTTTTTCTTCCAGAGGATTTTTGGGAAAGATAATTCATTAAAACAACCAACTTTTTGTACTGGTGCGGTATTGTTGGCTGAAATTACTACATTTGGTTGGCGTAAAATAACACAAAACGAAGAGATTCAATATCAAGAGGGATGACTTTGATATCTCATCTGCAGTGATAAAAAGAAATTGTGCAAGTCATTATTATTTGAGCAGACTCAAAGTTTAGGATTGTTATGTTGCCGATTGTGGCACAAAGACAAATGGTATAGATCAGCAAATATATATTTGACTTTGTCCAGGAACTTGAATATGTGAGGAACTTGAATATGTTAACAAGAAAACCTTGAATTGTCATTTCTCTATTCTTAACTTCATACCTTTGCACTTCCTAACATCCCATTTCCATAGATTAGATCGACCTACTTTAGATCGACCTAACTCCCTGGGGGTTCACGCTAAATAGCTGTCAGCCGGGCGGACACGAAAGTTAATTACCTCCTTACAGCTTGTAGTAGGCAGGACGGACATTTTAGTTGGATTATCTGAAAGTAATCTAGTGAGACTCCCCGCGGGGATAGATCGATCTAAAATCTATGGGAATAGAGCCTTAGTATCCATATGTGTGTGTATTTTGGGAGGGGGGGGGAGGGGATGGAAGCCATCTTTTGGTTCTGCTGGATGACAGTCAGAATTTTTCAAGTTTACATTGAAGGGCATGTAATTTTTTTCTGTCTGAAGATGGTCAAAAAAAGGAGTTTGGATCAACAAAGATGGTTTTGCAGACTCGGAAAATATATCTGGATCTGCCCCTGGGGGGGGGGGATGATGGTCTTGTCAAATTACTAATTAAGGCATTCAGATGTCCCAAAGACTTGATATGATAACTGAGGATAATAGAACAAAGCCTCTCATGACACTGGCCATTGTGAGTGGAGTACCTAAACTGCCTGAATTATCACATAATGGAAGATAAATTGGTACGAATTGATAACAGCAGGAGTAGATATAGTCTCTGGTGGCTGTCTCTCCCAGTGTATATGTGGTGGAGACAATAGATTATGGTCACATTCAGAACAGATGAGCCTGGGATCTACTGATCTGTGGATCAAATATGGCAGACCATATTCCTGTTTTTATGAACTCATAGCAATTCGTAAAGATAAACATTTTTTTTTCTTGAAAATTTCCTCGTCTTTTGTTATCAGCTAACCTTGTAAAATACAGAAAGGTTTCCCAACTAAGATTTTGTAAGCATGACAAGTAGCAGAAATAAAAAAGAACAAATAAAAAAACAAACTGTTATGTTTATATTGGCTTTTTTGTACCTATGATCTTGTGACATATTTTTCAACAAGATGCAGTGATGTTTTTGTGGTTCAAGTGAAATTTAGCAACAGGAAGATGGGTAGTTGGCATGTGTGGTGTGCATATACACGGCCACGTGCTACTGTTATTTGCATGCATCTTGTATTAAATTACATCTTTTTTTTTACCTGCAACAGGTATTATCTTTCGTTTTTTTTTTCTTTCAATAATTGAAAATCAAATGGTATAATCATTTCATACAAAATATTGTCCTTTTAAACTGTAAATGTATGGAACCCATTTTCTAACACATTAAAAGTAATCGAGATGGAAGTCACTATGGCTGCAGTGCCTGTCCAATTCATTGTGTTATAATATGTAATGTAGACAGTAGGCATTTTAAACTGATGGATTCACCAGGAGGTAATTGTTGAGTAATAAGCGGAACAGAAGGCGTACTTGGGTATAATAGTATGTAACACAGACAGGAGGCAGTTTATGATGGTGGAAATCAATAAAAGACGATTCGTTTTGAGAGACCAAGGAAGTGAACTCGAGGGAGAGGGTCAGAGTTATTTCTATGTCTGTCTGGGTAGTTAAATGTTTATCAAAGCAGACTGGTAGAAATCTATTTCAATATTTTGTGGGAAATAAGATCTATTTGAATGAATGGGCTGGGATAGATGAGGATAGAAAAATTATCCATTTTCAAAAAAAAAAAAAATAGGAGAATGAAATATTATTCTAGAGATTAAAAAAACCTGTATTGAAGAGATCTGCAAGTGAAATGATTTTAAGTTTTATTAATTGCAGGGGTAATTGCATAAATGTTTCATAATATTATTTGCACAAGATTTTGTTTTACTTAGTAGGTTTGTGATGTATGTGACAGTCCAACAGCTAGGCAGAGTTTGAAGTGAAAGAACTTGGTTTTAAAGAAAAAATGAAATCACTCGTTTTTCTTGATGATTTTAAATGTAGTACTTGCAGTCACCGATGGTGAAATCAAACTGAAAGGTGCCCAGTAATGCTTACTTAAGGTAATATCTAGAAAATATTCCTTAACACAGCCAAACTTATTATGAGTAGAAATGAACTTATTTTATTGTTACTTTGTGATCTTTCAAGTGCCATTTTAACAAATGGGTTTTTTCTTAATCTTACAAAATGATTAAGAGTGTTTTTAAATCTGAGTACAGGCAGTAAAAAGGAAAGTAGGAAAATCCATGGCTACAGTTATGCCATTTATCATCATTTCAGCATGTCCCTGATGAGCTTGTTAATAAGATATGCTGCATTGGTTGAAAAGCTATATTTTACATAGTATGTCTTGTAAATGATGAATATCAGAGCCCTCTCTGGAGAGCCAAGACTTCCTGTGGGGATGCAAATGGTGATCCACCCTTCTCTGCTGATGTAATCTTGTGTTATCGACTTCATGGTCGGATGAGTGATCTTGAGGAAGTTGAAATAGGAATTTTCAAATGGATAAATTGGTTCAGATTTATTGTAAAGCTGAGGGAATCCAAATTGAAAATTATGTGGGGTTGAGATCATTAACTGTGATGAAAGTGAAATGTTTTTTCCTTAAACAATTAAAACATGAATGTCCATTTTTTCACACAACTGGAGAAAAATTGAAGAAACGTGAGCGTGTTCATTTTGTCTTCGTTATCCATATTTAATCACAGAAACTGCTTTTCCAAATTGCATTATAACTTGAAATGAAAATCTCAGATAATGAAAAAAAAAATAACAATCAGGGTTTTATTGAAGTCAGCAAGTTTTTTTACCTGCTGTTCTTTGAAGAAACCTTATCCATACATTGGATACAGAATTTCTGTATCCAACTTGATAAAGACTGAAGACAAGAATGTGTGCACCTTGAAGTGAGTTACTTGTCCTTGGCTAAAAGAACATGAACCAACAAGTCGGGGGCATCTCAGTGAAGTTGGCCCAAGCTTACATGAGCCATTTCTGTAAACAGAAGTAATTATTATACAAAAGTGATAACTATAATCAATATTTAGAAAAAAAGACTAAGAAAAATCATTTTGGAAAGGAAATGATTTTTACCTTGATTATGCACAATTGATTAGCCACCTGAGATTAAAGTTGGGAATTGTTTTTATCAAGATCTCTGGCATGAGAGTTCCATCTTGTCAATCTAACAAAATACGCCATTGTAAATATGTTTGTTAAATGAAATTGGTGCTATTTCCTACCCTGAGAGTCAAAGATCACTTGATACTTCTTCCTCTATCAAAGTAAGCCACCCTGTGCAGTCGTCTCTGCCAAAAACCTGATCCTCGGGGGTGTATGAAAATATGGGCCAGGTTTTGTGTTCCTATATCTCGCAGCCAGTGTTATTTGACCATCTGTCATTTCCGAGATACTCCAAGTAATGGCAGATTGATTCCTGGTAGTGTGACCTGCTGTGTCCTCGCCATCATGGCACAGGTGAACACTCGATAATCTCCCCTCATCCTCGGCTGACCCTTTAATTATATCCCTGGAACCTGTTTAGCCAAAGAATTTTAGTCTGAAGTATGGTCTATACTTAGTAGACTTAAGCTTAAATACTAAGACCTAAGATGTGTGGGTAGTATGGTTGTATTAAAAGGAAATACTGCCCCTTTTGAAGGAAATATATGCCGAGTTTACAAACCAATATTAAATATCACATAAGTGGATTTTCTGAAGTAGTTTAAATTCAAACCAACATTTGTGGTAAAGTTTTGTAAAACTGGCCTTAACTTGGAACACTGTGCTGTCCTCGTCCTCAGTGCTCTGGGGTCATATGTAAAATCATCATGTTCGACAGTCCACTGGTACACCAAAGTAGTCTTGGGGAGTATTGGTGCAACAAAGTTGATCAACAGGCTAACTAGTCCACATGTCAATTATGGTGTACACTTGACAGTGGATTCCTGCCTCCCACACGCACCGTCTCAGCGGGGGGCAGAGCAATTAAATCTCGGCACCATTACAAGTGGTTGGATCCAGATGTGATCAGAAGATCTGTTAGTTCGCTGATCAACTTGTTCTGAGTGCTCCTTAGGAGTTGAAATAGTCTGGATATTGACCTCTGCACTCTGGTGGTTTCCCCCCTCATGTTAGAAATTGCACATTAAAAGGCCACACAGCTTTGTGGTTTTTCGCCAGAGATAAACTGTCATATTTTCCGCTTTTGTAATACTAGCAGCAAATATTTCAAGAATTTTATTTTTAGCGCAGATATTATCTATGTAATAGATTGCTGTCCTTGTGACATTTATGCCAAATATTTTAAGTAGGATTTTTTTTTTTTTTTTTTTAATGCACAGAAATTGCTATGGCCAGAGAGGAAGAAGAGATGGCAATTGTTTGCTCACCTCTTATACAACAGCTGACACAGTTCATGTTCACTGCTCTTCCTCTTCAGAAAAAAAAAATTGATTTCAATTGATCTAGTTCGTATGCCTTAGTTTGAGTGGTGACCTGTGATACGAGGAGAAATGTCTTGTTGACAACAAAGCTGTGTTATGTTGACTCGGGCAGGTGCCCTGGGTTGATGCTATTGATTTATTGAGTCAGTGTCATGACCGGTACATGGCCAGTATTATGGTGACCAGTCCAAACAGACTGGTCAACAGCAACTGGTGCAGTTACGCCACTATGAGAGCTGCTGCTTGCATACTACCAGATCACTGAGAAATTTTCAAATTGTGATGTTGAATGTCCAAAAATGAAAATTTTAAAAAATGTACACACACACATACACACTGTATTTTGATATATTTCCTGGCAAGTTCTACATCCAGTAAAGATGGCAGAGCCATCTCAAAAAAAAATGTATTGATCTGCTGGAAGTATGTTAATAGATGGCCCACAGATTTAGAAACATGCTTTGAAGAAGTTTATTTCAACACATTAATGTCATTAGTGAATTATATTGATGTCAAAAATCTAATGTGGAATGTCATTTGATTTGGCTAATTCTTGCTTGGAAATTCCTTTATTGTTATTTTTTTCATTATTGCTGAGTGTTTAAGACTATTAGATTATAGTCCTTCTTTCAGTTTTATTAAATTAGACTGATTAGTAATTATGATTTATTTTCATGACATGTTAAAATATTTGTCTGTACTCTCTCTCTCTCTCTCTCTCTCTCTCTCTCTCTCTCTCTCTCTCTCTCTCTTAGGCATACACATTCATGCACGTTTCTTCTTTCTGAGCCTGTAAATTCTATCCTTAAGATGCATATTTTATATAGAACGAACAGGAAGTTAATTATATATATATACATGTGTAGATACTCTTGAGCATGTTATGTACTGTGCCAGTTAATAAGTCTTTTATATAGAATAAACAGGAAATTAATTACAGCATACCAGTAGTTCCATCTCCCATTTGTATATATACCTGTGTAGATATATTTGTGCATGGCATGTACTGTGCCAGTTAATAAGTATTTTTAATACACTGAGATGGCTATCACCTTAGTTGGGTTCTTTGAGGCAAGGGAGATTTATATGATAATGATAAGATTGTAATGTATCTGTGGTAGATAAGTATGTTTTTCTGCTTATTCATTTCTGCCTCTTTTGTGTTAAAGTTTACTGTAATTTGTGGCCAGGGAAAATCCTTTGTGATTCCTAACAATGCACCTCAATGTTCATGTGAAGGTTTCCATTTACTGGTGACCTTAGCATACAATAGACCCTGGCATGCTGCTTTACTCCAGCACACAGCTGTGCTTAAATTTCATCAGTCCAGTAAGACCTGTTGTGTGCTGTATATGTCATGTGACCTCAGCTTCTAAATATAGCAACTTCATGAACACAAGGCTTTGTCTGTGTGTACACGAGAGAATTTTGTGGATTTTTTTTTCTGTGATTTTGTTAACTAATGGTCACCAGCTGGCCACCAGTTTCGAGATGTTCACTCCTTGACCACCATGTTCAGAAATTACCCAGGACAGGCCGGGGCCACCGCCGCAGCGTTACCAAGTAAGTGTGAATTGTTTTGATTGCTTTTCTTTTCCCTTCCTTGAATGACGTCATGGCACAGAGAAAGAACTCACATGTGAGTTTTCTGGACTGGTTTCAACCCCCCCTTGTTCAGTAAAGGTGTGTAGTTATCTGTTTACACTCTCAGCAGATTGGATGTCTATATGAAGGAAAGTAGAATTATTGTGATTTGCTGAGGTTCATGTTTTTTGTGTGTGTCGAAAGACCGTGCTAGTTTGATATTGACCTGATTGAGTAAGCATTTAATATATAACCCCTAGTTTAGGGACAGGTGCACTCTGTGCCCCAGTTACATGGTGTTGGGTGTTTTCTTTGTGTAGAAAGTGTGGCTGTGCAGGTGTGGAGTGTTGCCAAGGTGTAAATGAAATGGTTGTTGGTGGTGTAGAACCACTCAGCTGTACAAGGAAGATAATTACTTGTGGATTTTCTGCTGGAAGAGATGTTTTTGTCGTGTGGGAATCGGTTACGTAACCGCAGCTAATACCTGTTTTCCTGGTATCATTGAGTGACAGTCACAATGAAATAATGTGAGAATTAGGATGATTCTGTGTTCTTTGTATAGTACAAGTAACACCTGAGATATAATTAAACTGGTCTGGCATCATTCCAGCATATAGTAAACTGAGTCTTATTTATATCTAATTGATGAATCTAATAAACAGAGATGATCTAGCATTGAATAGGTTCCATTGCCAATGTGTTCAGACAGTTTTGAAGTCAGTTTTGCCTCGCAAGGGTGATCTTGGACTTCAGTAGGTCTTCAGTTGAAAACTAACCCTTTTGCCCTGAGTATTTATACAATTATAATTGTTCTCCTGTCGTGGACAGCCATTACTATCTTGTACACACCTTAGAAGTATTGTAATCAACTTTGACCCCACTGGTTTTTAAGCAATATTACCGCCTTTTGTTTTCATAAAACATTATTGATTTTATTGCATTGGGTAAACCTCCTGGGAGAATTGGTTACAAGGCGAGCTATGTCTAGTCTGTCTGTTTCACAAATGGCATGGAATTGTAGATGTTACATGGAGTTCTTGTTCGAAGTGATAGTGTTTTTCAGTAGGTGATGTCTTTTGAATGTGTCCTGCACAGGGCAAATGTACTTATGTTTATAAAATTGCACTTTTTTTTTTTTTTTTTTTTTCGGTCCAGTGAATGGAAAAGTTAGCAGTTTCACATTCTGTATTTATCTCCCTTACCCCAGGGAGATGCTTCTGTCTCAGGAGAAATCTCTCTGGCGAGGCCACCGGGGCAGGATAAAAACCCGTTTCCATGGCAACCCTAAAACATAATATTTAAGACCATAAAGCCAGTGTTGTCCTTTTGATCCTCTGTCTCCAATCAGCGGTGGATTATTTATTGCTCTACTGCTTATTGATTTTACTACATGGATCCCTCAGAGCGCAAAGTGAAAGCTTTTATCCATTTTTATGTCCATGTAAGTCTTCTGTTGAGTATTTCTCGGCTTTCGTGTTTGTGGTTGTTGGGTTTGAGATCTATATTTTATAATGACTTATTTGGGTTAAGTCCAACACACGATGTGTATTAGTCAGACCTCTTATTTCTGAGCCAGACAGTAATAGGTGGGGGAAAATGGGTGTTATATTTTGTATTGAAAGATTTTTAGGGGTTGGGAGGTGACTTCATCCCTGTTCGGTACCAGTACATCCCACAACCTCCATTCCAGGAAATAATGTTTTTCTTCTTTGATAAAAGATATTGATATTTATTGTATTTAATTGAAAAGTCTGTTTTGCTTTCAATGCTGAGCTTTTTTTTATGGGGATGAACGCCTACATTGAAAAATGAGCTTCCTTAATGCTGATAAATTAATTGCTGAGAAATACATTTGAAACCTTTTGAAGGTGCTGCGTTCAGACTTCGAATGAAATGCAAGTATTTTATAGAAAGGTTGAGAATATTGAAGTAATAAGAGGGCTGTTTACTCCCACCCCTTCCTCTGTGTTAATGTCAAACAGTTGAAATCGTGCGCTGGCACTAAGCACATATACATGGGTGTGCAAGTCCGGGGGGGGGGGATATGTACAAACACGCACAGAGAGAGAAAGATCGCATTCGAGTTGAGCCAGAATCCTGGGGACTAAATATGGCGGACGTACATGAAAGAAAAAACGCCTAATCTTTTAATAGTCTCTCTGCCTCTCACACGCCTCCCCATGTGTCGTCCCAATGGAGCCGAGATTTAATGACTGTCCCCCCGCAGGGACGACGTGTGGGGAGGCGTGTGAGAGGCGGAGAGACTATTATAAGATTAGGCAGTTTTTCTTTCATGTACTTCTGCCATATTTAGTCCCCAGGATTTGTAAAGCCTGGCCCAACTCGTTGTGAATGTGATCAGAGAGAGAGAGAGAGAGAGAGAGAGAGAGAGAGAGAGAGAGAGAGAAGGGGGGGGGGGG
>NW_019775492.1:162522-209479 GCF_001039355.2 Lingula anatina | reverse complement strand
GCAGGCCTAAGCAGCCATGGTCATTATTATTGACTATCCCCCCCCCCCCCCCCCCCATAAATTTTTTTTTAAATTTATAAACGACAAAAAATAAATAAATAAAACAAAAAAATTTAAACATAGGATGGTGATGATGATGTTTGCACATATATTTCACAAACAAGAAAGTAGTTTAATTTTTCCTGGTCAAAAATAGTGTTGAATTGATATTGGCACTGCTGCCCTGCCTCACATCAAGGAAGGGAGTGTGATATGTTATCCTAGCAAGAATAAACACAGACTGTTGATATAAGCTGAGGTGGCCTTGGTGCCTGTGTTTATGTGGTAGCCTTATCACATATAGGTATATATAAATAAATATATATAATGTGTGTTTTAGAGGACCACGTACCAGTTAATAAACAATGTTAGAACAGTATATCTTACCTAGGACTTCCTGGCTGATGTAGTAACCTGATTTCGTTATGGTGTGCTTATCAGGTCAGAATGAACCTGTGGTTTCTGGACAGACTTTAGTAACTCGGTGAGCGCATTCAGAACTGCGGACTAACAGATCCGTGGATCAAATATGGCCGACCCACTCGAATGCTTGCTGTGTGATTCCCGCGGGGAATCTGTTTAGTGTCTAATCCGGATTAAAGTGGCAAGCTTTTATATGGGTTGCCAAATTTGATTCGTGGATCTGTTTATTTAGTTATTCTGCTGGTCTAAATGTGCTCAGTTATGCAGCAGGAAATTGGTGAAGGACTTGGGGGGAAATTGACAGTCATTGACTTGGAAGTGAGTCTGTGAAATATCCGACACCAGGATGGATTGGGAAGATTATCTTGAACCACAGTAAGGGGTGGTGAGGCTGCACCTGGCCTCCAGATAATTGTTACTGCCCTTCTTCTCGGGCACTGGCTTATTTTAGGTGGCGCTGCGCCACCTAAAACAGGTCGTGGAGAACATTGGGCACGGATCAAATATTGACTTTCAAATTATCTGACAATTTGAATAATATTTAGCTCTATTTGACTCCACTAATATTACATTTTGTTATACCATGTCAAAAAAACCCTGTAATGATGGTGTTGTACAGACTAAACTGCTGCCACCCACACATCTGTTTTGGGTGAGGATGACAGGACCAAAGTGTGACCATGTAGGTTTCTAGCATAAGTATTGCTGTGTCAGGTTGAAGTTAGTTTTGTGTGATATGATTGTCATGAATTAAAGATAAAGCCACAAGTTGCAGTGGAGGTCTCTAAGCATCAGTTGCCTTGTTTAGTGATGGGAGGTGGGAAGGGTGTGTCTGGGAATATTAAAAGACTGTCATGTTAGCCAGAGGTCATCCAAAGGTCACCGAGAGGTCAGTAGGACAGTGTCAGGATAGGGCCAGTGGTAATGGCTAGACACAGGCAAGCTCACCTGAGGATTTGACTTTTTTTATTCCTATACTCAATACATGAAGAATATTACTGAACAGATGTGCTCAGCACAGGATTATGTACCATAATCAGATAGAAAAAAAGAAAATCACACTGGATTGTGGAATTCTTGTCCTGATGCCATTGAAGACGAAGTGTGAATGAATTGATGCTATTAAATAGGGAATACAAAAGGAGCCTCTTAGTTTGATTCGTCAGAACACCATTAGCAAATTGATGAGCGCTCGATCTCCGTCCATAAGTCTACACAGGGCTGTGGGAGTGTGTATGGTAGGGGTGTTGCGATACTGTTAACTCTACAGAATAGTGGTCAAAGTGCTGATGTTGTACAGCTTTTAAATGAGCTTTTGGGACTTGGCAGTTTAAAGCCCAGAGAGTTTTTTTTTTTTTTTTTTTTCAAAAAAGACTAAGGATGCTTTCTCTTTCCCACCCAGTGCATTACTTTTCAGTAGCAAACCCAGCAAATGTTGTAGAGCCCCCTTTTATGCTGGCATTGACGTGCAGAAACGGCCCAGTCAAATGATGAGATAATTTCAGACTTTCGTTCTTCTGAATTTTCAGTGGAGACCGTGTTCTATCTCTGACTGACTGAATAGATTCATGTTCTTTTAATCCCCGTTTCTGTGATGAAGAATAATTTTCCTGAGGACTTATCTGCATTATGCAGCATAACAGATTAGAATATTCAATTTATCCTCATCTTTAAGTTGGATATTAAAAAGAAATCAAAAAAAGAAACTATTTCATTATTTACCTGGACCTGGAATAATTGGTGTATTATTTCCCCAGGAGCAGAAGTTGAGTACCAGCCAATCCAGCAAACTGGATTCCCTGTGCAGCAACAAGTCTACTATCAGCAACAGCAACAACAGCCACCACAACAAACGCAGCAGCAACAGGAACAACCACAAGTATGTCACTCCTCTACCTCTCTCTCTTTCTCACTCTCTCTCTCTCTCTCGATCTCTCGAATGCGCCCTGTCTCTCATTCTCACACACATACACATGCACTCACATATGCAGGTCAAGACAACAGCATCTGTTCCACCATGAAGCACACTTCTGCTTGTAGAGCCATTGGGAGGATTCACAACCAGTTGATACGTGGACTAACTATAGGGAAACTTAAAGGAATCTGCATAACCTCCTTTAAATTATGTTATTGATTTCCTTCCTCCTACGCTTTCATGTAGGGGCAGGGCCATGGACTTGTTAGTCCGAGGATCAAGTGGTTGCGAATGCTCCCATTGTCAGTGCAAGGTGTCAAGTACAGAAGTAGTTTCATTTCTGCGTGTTTTCCAAATAACTCTTCACATCAAGAGATTGCTAATTAAAAGCTTCCACCTGATAATTTTATTTGACAGCATGTCTTCCATTCTACCTCCTGTACTAATGGATTACTTATTATTTCTCAACCCCTGAGTAGGAGTTAGTTAATTTATTTCATTAACAAGGCAGCAGTGTCCAAAAAACAACATTATGCTTTCAAAAACAGATGAAGAAAATGGAAAACAACTTGGACAAGAAAGTTGTGATTGGTTCTTTTCAGTATTTGTTTCTGTCAGTACAGAAAACACATGAAGAAAATGGAAAACAACTTGGACGAGAAAGTTGTGATTGGTTCTTTTCAAAATTTGTTTCTGTCCGTGCGGAAAACACATGAAAGAAAATGGAAAACAACTTGGACGAGAAAGTTGTGATTAGTACATTTCGATCTTTGTTTCTGTCCCTGAAGGTTCGTACAGCTATAGTGTCAGCCACCGGAGCCACCACTCATGATCTAAACAAGCCACCCCTAGCTCCTCAGTCAGCCCAACAGATGGCGGCACAGAACAACCCCTCGGGACAACAGAGTATGGCGGCACAACCTCAGTACCTTTATATGCCAGCCACTAACCAACAGAGTATACGACAGGTGAGATATTGATAGATAATTTGAGACAACAGAGTATTGCGGCACAACCTCAGTACCTTTATATGCCAGCCACTACCCAACAGAGTATACGACAGGTGAGATATTGATAGATTATATGAGACAACAGAGTATGGCGGCACAACCTCAGTACCTTTATATGCCAGCCACTAACCAACAGAGTAGATTTGAGTAGATTTTGAGACTTATAAAATAATTTGATGTTTACAGAACATGAGACAATTTAGATTTCAGTGGAGTGCATGGCTGGGAAAGCTGTTTGTCAGAGGTTTGAATTAACTGTTAGTAGGGGAGCCAAGGCTAAAAAAAAGGGTGAAAAAAAATTTTAATGATATAAAATTTTCGAATATATTGTCGGAGAGCCTGATATCTGGGGTTTATGAATCTGCTTATTGGACAAATGGGCTCAATTGCGAAAGTGCCCAAAAATCCAAGATGGCCGCCACCCCTAAGGAATATGCAATAAATGGATAAATTATGAAAAATGGTTGATATTTTCAGTTTGTTTCAGGGTAGATATTTTTATTGTCCATATATTGTGGAAATATATACTATCTGGTGATCTGTAGCAGGAATTGGTCAATTGGATTCAAAATGGCTGCTCTATCCAAGATGGCGGCCAATATTTCAACATTTTTTGCAATTAAATCCTCTTTTCATTGATCTAGAATTTCTTTCAATATTGATATGAGCAGACATTTATCAAATAAAGATTGCCTCTACTATTTCCTGCATTTGTACCATCTATGTAGCCTATAATATAGAGGCTTTGTGAATACAAAAAAATTCAATATGGCCGCCACACAACCCTTACCATTATGAGTCAAGGTACCATCTGTCTTTCATAAAAAAGTTCAAATATCTACTTTAATGAAGCAAGTGCTATTTCTATTTTACAATTTTGAGGTAAAGGGGAATTGCTTCAATATTTTAAAGTTAAATTCAAAGAGCTATCTCAATCCAAGATGGCTACTTTATCCAAGATGGCGGCCAAATTTTCACAAGTTTTTGCAATGAAGCCATGGTTTCTGTAATCTAGAACTACTTTCAATCATGGAAAAAGCTAAATTTTATCAAATATAGAATCTTTTCAATACTGTGTGCATTTTTGCTATCTGAATGCATAATTAAAGTTTGATTATTAGAGAAAAATCCAATATGGCTGCCATACACCCCTTACCAATATGTGTCAAAGGCGAAACATATATCAGATCAAAAGTTGGTATATCTCATTTAATGAAGTACATTATACTTTCATTTTAAAACATATGGGTAAAGTACACGTGTTTTAATTTTATAAAGGTTAATTATAGACTGCCTTTAAATCCAATATGGCCACTCTATCCAAGATGGCAGCCAAAATTTGACCAATTTTGCAATTTAATTCCTTTTCTTTACGTCAGAATTTCTTTCAATCTTCTAGAAGCAAAATTTCATCAAACATAGATACTCTACCCTAACTTTTGCATTTTTTACTATATATATACAGAATGATGGCTTTATGCTTATAGAAACACCCAAAATGGCCACTATAAATCCCTTATCATTACCTTCATATGAATCAAAATCACGTATCTCATCAAAAGTTGAAACATCTCCTTTGTTGAAATACATTTCATTTTTATTTTACAATATATGTGTATATGAGAATGTTTTCACTTTTTGCAGATAAATTTAAGATGGCATGTTTATTCACAGTCAATTATTTACAAGTTTTTTCACTTTCATATGCATGTTCTTCGACCATTGTATTTTACAGCATAAGAACTATGTTGTCAAAGTACATGTCTAGAATGGCATCATTATCTATTTATTTGTTTATCAAAAAGAAGCTCGAAGGTTTTGTACAATAATAATTCCGATTCCATGCCAATTTCGCTTCATGGAATCAAAGGTAAACTCATATTTTATTGAAACTTCACACAACATTCACTGAACTATGCAACAGATACTAGTTTCATTTATTACATTGGTGTTTTAGTTACCTCCGCCAAGTAGGTTATGTTTTCACTCGTTTGTTTGTCATCAACATAAAAAGTTATGGATGAATTTCGATGGAATTTTCAGGGTAGGTCAGAAATGGGTTAACTTAGAAGTGATTAGTTTTTGGTGGTGATCTGGATCAATGATAACCAATAATCAAAAATAAAAAAAATTAAGTCATGGACCGATTTTGATGAAATTTTCAGGAACTGTCATAAGTGGGCCAAGGAATTAACAGATGATTAGTATTTGGTGGTGATTCGAATCAATCAATCAATAAAAAAAAACTTAATCATTATAGAATGAAAATTTAGGGGTGAAACGACCTTGGGTGGAGACTTTGCTGCCTTGGTGGAGGTCTGTGCTCTCGGAGTGCCTTTCTAGTTGCATTTTTTTTTTTTTTGGGGGAATACAGATGGTGGCCACAACTATGCATTTTGCTATTTAGCAATTTATTATGTCCCACATCATTAAGTCTAGATTTTAGATCTAAATTTTATTTCTGCTAATTTGCAGAATATTGCAGCAAAATGGAAAGAAGGCATTGCAATTTGCAGCAGATTTGCAGCAATATTGCAGCAAATTTGCAACTGGCCTAATATTTTGGTAAGGGTAAAGCTCATAAAGTATAGAAATGAAGAGCATCCTCAGTTGGGAGGAGAGACCTAAGATCTGCTTTGCAAAAAGCAAATATGCAGGGCCTTTGGTCATATCTAAAGACCCCAAAATCTATATAGCTGTACAAAAATCATGCGCACCTCTTCCATAATACCATGTAACTGTAAGGTGGTGACATTCCCCTCCATGCTGGAAAAGGTTGCAAAATGCCAAGCATTTGCACTTCCCATGCTTATAAGAAGAGGTGATGAAACTGCGCCCAGTAAGCTCATAAACTGTACTCAAATCACACCCATGTGGACCATAAGTCCTTCATGTAAGACAAATATCAATGTGTGAATTGGAAGAAACCTTCCAATTTTTGCAACCTGCAGTGACCTATGTGTATAGCTAGGTTCTGAGGAATAAACCCATGACCTCTTTACCCATATGCTTGATGAAATACCCAAGTACTAAATGCTCCAAGTCTCCAATCCACTGTAACACCAGGTTTCCTCAGGAGGAATCTGAGATGAGTCTGATCCTTTAGTTTCCACTCTCCTTTGGGAAAAGAAAATCTGATCACCAAGCACNTAGACTGCCACATTAATCTAATACAATGCAAAAAAGCCCTATCAAAAGTGGTTAAAACATTCAAACCGAATGTCGTAAAGTCCCCATATACCCCCATAGAGACGATAAAATAGAGTACTCTAAAGTAAGAGTACAGTTTCAGGTTGTTCAGCCGAGCGTGGATGAGCCCGCAGTCGTGCTACAAAATTTGTTCTGGGGTATGATACTCCGAAATGCGATCTGACAAACACCTTGAAAACGGGTAGCGTGGTCCGATATACCGGTTAATTCAGGATCCTTAGGTGCCGAGTCTGGTAGTTGGGTAGGCCTGAAGTCTTAACTTCATGATTGTACCTGAATAAAAAAAAACGGCAGCGAATACAGAATATTCCACAGCTTTAAACCCACACATCCAGGGAGACTCATATTACACCAGTTGCACTGGCTCCCTGTTAGAGCAAGCGTTTTATTTAAAATCCTAATTTTTATGCATGCCATTTTTATCAAAAAGCACCCTTTAACTGTTAGAATTAGTTCATCATTATGCTCCAAAACGTTTTAAGGTCACTTAAACGGTTGTTGTTGTTGCCATTATACCAGATTGAAAATTTAATGGACCTGATGAGTGGAATATTCTCCCAACAGCCTAAAAAGCTAAATAAAGAGTCCGAGGACAATTTTAAAAATTAATTAGAATATTTGGTTTCGAAAAAGTTGTATAACTGATTTGACTGGCTTTTATCTTGTACCATTTATTTTTCTATCTCAATATTTTAACTCTCTATCCATTTATAATTTATTGACCTTATTCTTCTTATTCTGTTAATTTTAACCCCCATTATTACTTTTTACACTATGCGCCACCATGGAATTAATTCTGTTGATTGGACAAAATTAAATTTCCTTTTCAAAACCCTAGACAAGACACAATTCTATCTCAAAGTTCTGGAGATAAGAAGTGAAAAATTTAAACGCCATAACAAGTCTCGCAAACATGCTCATAGGCTAAATTCTATATTGATATTTTTTTAGAGCAAATATTTTTGCATTAACTCTGCTACGACAGTTTTAAATCAACAAACCCCACCTGGGGATTTAATCCTGCGGGCTTTTAGCAAACAATGAGGGATTTAAAACATCACGCTCTGTAGTGTTGGCTTCAGTATTTAATGAAGTTTATGAACTGACTGCTTTAACAGAATAGGTAATGCTGATTTGACAGCATCAAATTTCCTTTTCAAATCTTGAATGAAACAGAATTATTTTCCGCAGCTATGGAGATTTAAAAAAATAATAGGAAAGGCTTAACTTGTCTTGTGAACATGCCACGATTTGACATGATATCCAGTTCTCTGTTGATTTTTTTTTCTTTTTTTTTCGGGGGGGGGGGGACTTGAATGTCATTTCCATTCATCACTTAAGTGGTACATTTGAAATTTATCTGTCGCCACTCATACATGTATATCTATATGCCCAAAGACTTCTGAGATGTTTCTTGTGCAAAACGTGAACTTTTTATTTAGGTTAAGGGTGATGTCACTCAATCGTAGGTGTGCTGAAAGCAAACTTACTGAAAGCTTTGTTTACTTAAGAAATGACATTTTGTGCGCAGTTATCATCACCACTGCTATATGAATAAAACGTTTACCCTTACTAAAATGTGTCTCAATTCTTTAAGAAAAAAACAAAAATGCGTATTCATCATATTGCTGAATGGTAAGTAAATACATATATATCACACGTTTTAAAGGCGTAACCTTTGAACCGCCGTATTACAGAAAGCAGCTTGGAGCCGCGAACGCGACAGCTTTATAGCTTTATAATTTAGCAGATATCGCTTAAAATGTCCTTCCATTAACCGGACACTCGTCTTACTTACTCCGTAGGCTATGAAGTTGGAAAAATTAAAAGCGCACATGTATGTGACACACTTCATTCACCTTGCACTGGAGTTAAGAAAATTAATAAAAACGTCCTAACACTCTCGTAAACATGCATGGAAACGTCAGCGCTATGTTGTTTTATTTGTATTGACGAAACTTCTGTTTCTTTTTCTTGTGGAACTCACTCATCATTTTTCAATTTGTTTGCTACAACAGTTCTAAGTCTATGGTGCCTTGGGAGCTTAAAAATATCTGAAACCGCGTAACAATTCTTGTGAACCTGCTCACGTGTCTTCTGGTGCTTTGTAGATCTTTTTCTGATAGAGAAATTATTGCTTCTTTTCATAACTTACCTCATTGTTAAAATCCCTTTGCTGCGACAGCTTTAAATCAACAGATAGATGGGAATTCACTTTTGTAGTTTTCAATGAACGAGAAGATACCTGGATCAACCCTCTGCAGCAACAATCATACGCGATGATAACCTCTCGTTAGCACTAACGTAACTCTTTACTCTATGGCTGTGTCGAGGAACGAATGAAAAACTGAAGTAAATTCAGAAGTATTTCAGCGCAGATTTTAACCCTCACACCCAGGGTCACTCAGAAGGAACCCGTTTTTTAAAGCAGTTGCACTGGCTCCCTGTTAGAGCACGCATTTTATTCAAAATTTAATTTTTTTTATCGATAATATCCCCCTTACCTACTAGAATTAGTTTATCATTATTTTCCAAAACGGAGTTTTACATCACTTGACCAGTCATTGCTGTTGCCATGTAATGTCAAATTAAAAACAAGTCTCTTCACGTTTATGTCCGAGGACAATTTTAAGAAAGTATTAGAAACTTTTATTTTTAAAAATTATAACTGATTTGGCTGGCTTTTATCTTGTACTATTTATTTTACTATTTTAAAATTTATATATTTATTAACTTTATTCACCTGATTCTGCTCATTTAACCCCATAATTACTTTTTACAATATACGCCATTATGGAATGAATTCTGTTGATTACACAAAATCAAATTTCCTTGTCAAAAGCCTAGGTAAAATATAATTATATTTCACTAGCTCTGGAGATGAGCAGTGAAAAATAGAAACGCCGTCACTAGTCTCGTAAACATGTCCAGATTTGACTTGACTTATGGTTCTATGTTGATCTTTTATTAAGGGTTAGGACCTCGAATGTCATTTCCATTTATCATTGAATTCGTAAATTGCAATTCTTCTGCTGCCGCTCTTAAATTGATATGCCTAGAGAAATTAAGTTTGTATTTCTTATGCAAAATGTGCTTTTCATTCAGGTTGACTGATGCCACTCGTAATCGTACAGTGACATGTGCTGGGATTTAAATAGCTGATTACTTTATTATTATAAATATTTTTATACATTTTTGTATTTTTTAAAGAATTAAAAGAGCAACATTCTGTACGCAGTTTTCATCATTAGCACTGTTATATGCAATAAAATGTTCATCATTACCCATATTTGTCTCAGTAGATCTTTGTAAAAAAAAACACAATCACGATCAACCAAATGCGCATTCATTATATTGCTGGATGATCAGTAAATGTACACATTTCACACGTATCTTTTGCACCGCCATATTACACCTTGATTGTGCTAGAGAAGATGGAGTAGCAAGTAGTAGAAGTGGAGTAGCAGACTCCCCAGTCAAATTTTCATAATGGGATTTTAACTCACAAAACTTCATTCATCTTATTTTGAGTATATGACTTTCGCCTTGTAGTATGCATAATGGAGAATAAATTGGCTCTTTTGTTAGATTACATGTGAAAAGTTTTGCGAGAAAATTAAAAATGTGTATTTTACCATCCAATGACTTCCCTATGAAATAGATTTTCAACTGATATTTGGTGATCATTTCAAGATTTCCCTTTTAGTACATTTAATGGAGAACGTATTAGACATATTTGAAAGTTTGATGATAAAATATTTGGTGAAAAAAGGCTAAAATAAATCAGGAAAATCTTCATTTTCATACCCATGGGATTTGGGTTTCCATGAACAAAATGCCCTATTTTATATTTAGTCACCATACCATTATTTTCCATATAGTATGCATTGTAACGTATATTTTGTTAGTATTTGATATTTTGGTGATGAGAATTTTAGTGAAAATTGATAACTTTTAAAAGAAGTATTCGTCTTACTAACTGTAGGATTTGAACTCCCTTGTCAAAATGCTACATATTTCATTTTTAGCTCAAGGAATCAGCCCCTTGGCCTTTTTTATTGAATTCTTCATATATAGCAAGCATTTACTAAAATGAAAGATGTTACAGCGATCGCCAAATATCAAATAAATAGCTTTTTTCATAAGGTGAGTCATTGGTGGTGGTGAAATAGAATTTTTTTATAATTTTCTGATTTTCTCATGAAAATTTTCACCTTCAAACTAATGAATCTAATGGAAGGAGAACTTCATTTTACATTGGCACTCCGTTCCTTATCACAAATCTCAAATAGCATGTTATAATCAAATATATGAAAATAGATTAAAATATATACAGAATCAAAGCATACGAGCAAAACTTAATAACAACTGAACCAACCCCCCCCCCCAAAAAAAAAAAAAAAAAAAAAGTAGACAACTAAATTAAATAACCCCCTAAAGTCATAATTTTGATTTACTGTTTGGATACCAAAGTGGCGTTTAAATTAAAAGTTTTTTTTTTTTTTTTTTGACTGCTGGGTAAAGTGTAAAGCACTATGAACACTTAAAAACATTTATTCTTTCTGATATCGATGACAATTAACCTTAACTATAAAATACTACCTTAAATATTCAGGTAAACCTTCCCAATTCCAACCCCAATACAATTATATCCCAATCAAACCACTCATGGATTCGTATGGATGATATACTATTTCACTGCTCAGTGACAGTTTCATAAACATTTCCGAAAACTTCCTAAGTATGTGACTCTGTGGTGTCGCTAATATTTTGATGTCACTAGTGTTGTGATGGCAGTCATTGTATACCTTTTCAAATGTACACAAACTTCAAACTGAAGTCTCCTGAATATTTTCATCATTTTAATGACTAATAATTAATTAATTAAGTTCAAAGCATAGGGCCTAAAATTTGTTTTTAAATTATCCATCTACCTGTATGATGTATGTGTGTATACTGTTTATCTTACAATAAAAATCAACTGATTTTAAAGATCAAGCTACGTGTAATATAATGCATTCAATGAAGGTATTTCTCATTCACAATATTAGCTGGAATAGACACTTTTTTAATATTATGCAAATGGGAAAAAGATGAAATTATTAATAAATAAATAAAACTGACCCCCCTCTAAAGAAATAGAGACTGAATATTGAACCCCCCACCCACCCCCCCCCACCCCCACCACCCACCCCCCATCACCACCATTATTCCTGGACTGTCCTCCGGGAGCTTGTTTTCAAAAGCATAAGCAAGACAAAATTCTTTTCCACGTCTCTTGACATAAGAAAAAGAAAGAAATAGATCAACAGACCGGTACTGACAGGGGATTCAACCCCGTGGCTTTTCATTAAAAAGTGACAGTTTAATACATCACGCTCTGAAGCGTTGTCTTTTGTGCTTTATGTCTAAGTTTTTCGAACTGACTGCTTTTACAGTTCGGATTTCCTTCTCAAATCATGAACGAAACAGAATTCTTTTACGGGGCTTTGGAGATAAGAATAAATATTATAGGACATCCTTAACATGTCTTGTAAACATGCCGAGATTTGACATACCTTCGTGTGCTATGCTGCACTTTTTCTGAAGTCGTTGTTGTTTCTTTTGATTTGTGACCTTGTATACAGTTTTGCAATTGGTTGGGAGCTCACTACAATATACGTACAATATACGAAACATGGGTGTCTACCATATGCATGGATAGACAATAGAGAGTGTCCCGTGATAGAAAGCCCGCTTCCCACTCATACTTTCTGTTACACTGGCCTTAATTGTCACACTGGTCCCATCAAAGGGGAAGGGGAAAATCTGTGCATTTCCAGCATTTATATAGTCTTTATTTTATTATTGCTACACAGTGACCTCTAGCACACTGCATATATTTAGTGAATAGAATGGAAAATATCTCTATCGATGCTTTGGACAGAGGGAAATTTTGGGTCAAAGGAAACACGATGCCGTGGCCTCAGTGGGCCATTCCATGTCGCTTTTTTAAAGGGAGAGAAGACACCTGCCATTTCATTTCAAAAGGTCGGAGGGGGAGGGGTGGGACAAAGAGGGTACATTACACACATGTACCTCTCTGAATCTACCTGTTTTGATATTGAAAGCGCGAAGGAAATCGATTTCTATTGCGGGGGGGGGGGGGGGGGTTGAAAAAACTGTTTCCTGTAAGCATTGTTAAGCCAGGGATGTTATGTATCGTAGTGCGCGAGAGGTGACGATTCTTCTCTAACACACTGCATGACACCGAGTACGACACTCAAGACCGATAAGATTTCACAAAGTAAACTGCAGTAAGTACTAAGATTGGATTTAGACGTTGGCTGAGTTTTTAGCCTACTTTGATCAAACCAATGAAAACTGAAATGATATATTATCTGTTTTATGAAAAGTGTTTTGTGAAGAGAGTCCATGGCATAGATGCGCATAGAAATGCATGTGTAATGGGGTCGTCAGTGTGTTCAGTGGTGTGAGCACCCAGATTAAGATCGCTATATAGAGCATTGGTGTGTAATTTTCCCTCTAAAACCCATTTTGGGGTTGTCTTTTCTCTACTCAGGCAGATAAGATCGTCTAGATTCTATTTAAACCAGGGCGAATAAGTATGTTGGGCATGACGCCATCTACCTTTGTGCCCTTAACCGCACTAAGAAGTAGTGGGGTGGGGTGTGTGGGAACCAGACTTTGCTTTATTTACTTTATAAAATCACCACGTCTTTTATGTTGCGAATCATTAAACCATGGCTTGACAATTACACTTGTTAATAATTGACCTTGACTCTGTTAATTATCTATTTATTTATAACAACATTTCATAATGAAAAATCCTTCCTTTGGTCGTTTCTGATCATTTTTTTTTTTTTTTTTTTGGGGGGGGGGGTGAAAAATATTCCATTTTTTAGGTTCCTACTGGCTATAATTTTCATTTTCTGCCCAGCATAAAAACCTCAGACGCAAGAAGTCCACAACAACATTTTTTTTACAAAATGTAGGCGGGATGGAAAACGAAGAGGGCTTGATACCTCTCTGAATCTACCTGTCTTGACACTGAAAGCGAGTGGGAAGCTGGTTTCGATTGCAGGTGGGGGAGGGGGGTAGGTTTTAACTTAACTGCAGTATTTGATTTGAAAGAAACGGTTATGCATTGTTAAGACAGAAATGTTATATATGGTAGTGCGTAGGAGATGATGAGTCTCCTCTAACACATTGCATGACACCTAATATGACAAACTGAAATACGAGTGTAACTCGTCTTTGCAGCAAAGGTCCTCTGTCCAGTGACAGTGGTGTCAGTGTGTCCAGTGGTATGAGCACACAGATAAATATCACGGTCTATGGCATAGGTGTGAAAGTTCTCTCTAAGAACCATCCCGGGGTGGTCATTTCACTAATCAAGAAGGTAGGATTGTCTAGATTCAATCTAAATCAGGGCAAAAAATATGCCAGGCATGTTGCCATATAACTTTGTACCCTAAACCGCACTTAGAAGTAGTGGGTGGGTGGGTGAGAACCAGACTTTGCTTTATTTACTTTATAAAATATCAAGTGTTTTATCTAGCGAATCATTAATACATTTATCTTTTTAAACATGGCGTGACAATTGCATTTGTTGATAATCAATTATTTATAATGACATTTCATAATGAAGAATCTTTCTTGCGTCGTTTCTGATTTTTTTTTTTTTTTTTTTTTTTTTTTTTGTGAAAAAAATGTTTCAGGCGTCAACGACATGTTATGGTTCTAACTGTCTATAATTCTCATTACTTTATTCGTATGGAATCTTAAATATTTTCACCAGATTACCATATACACGGCGTGAACAGAAAAGCTGTTAGTTTCACTGTTTCAGGAATTTTCTATGACTTTAGGAACACCAATTTCCAATTAAGTGGAATAAAGGCTGCATTTTAATATTTTTGAAATATTCCTCTTTATTGTTATTGTCTAATTTTCTGCCCGCCATAAAAATGAAATTCACACATAAACAACACCTAATATTTTGTACATACATGTACAAGACACTTTAATTCAAAAAGAATACTCTGGTCTCAATATATGCTATAATTTCTTTAATTTCTGATGTACACTACATAAAATGTTCATGAATATACTGTATAACAAAATCATTAGTCACAGGTACATGTAAACCATTTGACCTCTATAGTCAAAATACAATCCTCTAGAAAACAAGTCCAATGGAAATTCGGCTCATTGAGATTGATTAAAAATTGGGCTTTCGGTACATGAAATAACTGACTTAAATCTTCGTGAACCACCTTTTTCTTCAACGAAAAGCAGTGTGTCTCACAATGACCGGCTGCGTTGTCTCCACCTTGTGATGTCGTGTAGGACTTCTCCATGCGGAGCAGAAGTCGCTTCGTCTTCCCCTCCTTGTGTTCTGCCGTACAATATTTCTCGGTGTGGAGTAGAAGACAAAGTCGCCTTGAGGACTTGTAGCGAGGCGGATTCCAGACGATCCAAAATTTCGTGCAGCAACTTGCTGGCTGAGTGGTATGATTCATAATAAACAGCGCCCAATGTGGAAAGCAATCCAATGACCGGCACTGCATATCTAGCAGTTTTACTTGCAAGCTAGACGGTCATCAATGCCCCAAAATTAAGTTTGCCAAATGATAATTTGGTTTTTTCGGTTGTCATTGAAATAAGACTTTCCAGTTTTATGTCAGTTCCTTGCAAAAGGCGCCTCAAGGATTCCTCGTCTAGACCCAGCACTTCTCTATAACTAGTCATTTCTCTATTGATATAGTCTACAACTTTCTGTGGCATGACGCGCCCAAGTCCAGGTGGAGCAAACCCCTGCGCTGCTAAACGCGACTTCGAAGTATGTCACACTTTGCTTTGATCAAATTGTTAAGCGACAAAGTAAGCACTTTGCGTTTTTCACTGGGCAGTACATTCAGCATATCGTGTTCGAGTTTACGATAATCCCACTCCTCTACGTCAACATGGCAGAGGAGTGTAGATATAAGATAAACACCGTTCTCTGGATAGACACCCTTTGTTTCAAGCAGATTTTTCGTTTCTTCACGGATTTTTGTCAGTAATCGAAAGGCGTCATGTGTCCTTGAGTGATTTCGTTTGTCACTTTCTATATCGGCATCAATACGTGTCCTGACAATAAAATATTTCTTACGCCGAAGCTGAGCTTTTTTAGCAAGCCATTCATCGTGTTCAAAAATACGTTTGCCGATAAAGATAAGGAAAAAGTCATATGAACCAAAGTTAACGTTTTCTTCGTAATTTCCTTTATTAAATATGGACGTTCCAATTCCAGGTAAGTCCCACAGGGTAATATTTCTATTTCGTGGATGGTGGTACTCCTCGGGGACCATGGTTGCCCCAGACTCAACTGCTGAGACAGCCGCTGCACCATCATCTTCAGCAGTAAGACCTCGGAATGTGTTGATAAATGTTGATTTTCCCAGTACCGGCTGTTCCAGTCACACAAATTTTCACGGAAACGTTTCCTACTCCTATCTTTTTTGTTATAAAGTCTGCGATATTTTCGAGACCATTTTGTTTTAAGTAAGCTTCAAACTCTTTTTGTTCCCCTGTTTCAAGAAACTGGTATTTGAACTCTTCCTGCGGTTTTTCTGCCATTGTTAGAAAAAAAACCTGCAATGATAAACGTCTAAATGGATCAAATGGCGAAAGCACGCGTTTTTTATTTATTTTAGAGGCAAAGCTTTCTTTTTGTTCAAAATAAAATGAAAATTACAGTAATCAAAATAGAAGCTTTTGCAACAGTCGTATAAGTACCTAAACTGTCAATCAATTGAAGATGTTACAAGATTGGACATCTTTAGGCCACACTCCAATACCTTCAAAAGGAAAAATAGACGTACACAAGTGCCTTAGTGTCGACATGGCACTCAAACTTATCATGGTTAAACCTAAACTTTCATGCATCTTATCCAACTAAGTGAGAAAATTGTGTTGACGTCACTGCTCATTGATGATATCAGTGCAGGGGCTTTTGCAGTGCTATCGCCTTAGTGAAATATATGATTACTTCGGAAAAAGAAAGATTTTGGAGAATTGTGGTGTTTGTTTAACGTTCAAAAAATTGTGTCTACCAGCCTAATCAATTTTCTGGTAATTATCCAGTTTGAAGAAAGAGTATTTTTAAATATTTTTAAATATTTTTAAGAATTGTCTGTGGGCTGTGCCTTGTAAAATTTTTCGAACCTCCGGTACATTTTTACATATAGATAGTAAGCATGATATATATGTAAATCGATAGGACTCATTCCAGATCTATTAGTAGTCTATATTTCTTTTTTCAAAAAATAATTATGAAATTGTTGCCTTATCGTAAAACAAAAAAGTGACAACAAAGAAACGAACAGACCAATACACTTGGGAATTTTTTTCTTAAATAAACAGATACAAAATTAGACTTCCCTTTGTGCTACACGTCTACGTGTACGAAATCGTATTTAAACGATCAAAGGTAGGAAAGCAACCGTAATGAATAGCTTTTTCCCTTTCATGTTCTGTATTTTTTAACGCGGTTTCTGATGTATACATTAAGAAAAATAAATACACATGGTTTCAAAACTTTCTGGTTTAAATGAAACGATACATGATTTCCACATACCATTTATAAATATTAAATATCCGACATTAATGTAATTTAAAACATTTTAAGCAGAATATTAAATTATACAGTGCATTCCGTTAACTACGCACAATAATTACAGACATAAAACATTATTTGCCTTTGTAATTCAGACGACGAGCAACTTATCCAGTTTTTGTATTCATTATTCGTAACGTAACGAACCCCCGTCGCAGTTAAACTACTACTTCGCATGCGACCAGGAATTACAATCTCCTCCGAGCGCAGCCAAAAAATGAATACAACTTTGGAAATGACTCGCTCGCACTGCTAGTTAATTACGCCGCGGGGTATTCAGGGCACAGATCGTGATCACTAGATACCACCAATAGATTTTTGGACGCTTAGAATTTACATTTTTAATGTGAAAGCATCCTTAATTGACAAAAGGTGGTCTTCACGCTAAAATTGGCCTATGCTTATAATGTAAACCTTTCTTTTTTATCCATATTGATGGGTTTCATCCACTATACACGTAAATGTCCAAGTACCTTTATAAATATACGATATTTTGAAAAAAAAACTGACACGAACTTACTTCAGTTCCGGTAAAATGGATCGTCGGCGAATATTGCTCCTCTTTTATAGCGGCACCGTTTCTGGGACTCAAATCATGAAGCAATCCAGATAAACTAAAATAGTTTGTCGTCTTTACTAAAAAACTCAAAAACGAACTGTGTAGGGATTTTTTTAGATGGAGTGATTAAATTGCTTACCCGTGAAGGATGATACTAATCACAGTGAACTTTGTTCCAGAGGCTCAATTGCACGGATCAACTAATTATGGGGTTTGCTGCTGCGGTGTAAGAATATAGAGTAACGTTTTTTTTTTTTTTTTTCTTCTTCTATCGGCCCACTTTCAATGCTTGCCAACTGATGGCACCACTAATCTTAAATTTAAACAAAAAAAGAGAGCTGTGTTTTTTAACGTCTGTGCTTAAAAATATCGTCAGTTGGCTGTGCCATGTAAATTTTCATGAGAAATGGCCATATAAAGGAATGGTTCTCTTTTGATGCTACACGACTACAGCGAATTTGTATTTAAACGATCTAAGGTACCGCAGGAAAGTAACCGTAATAATACTTTTTTCCTTTTAGTGTGCTGCAAAGTTTAACTGCGGCGGATGTTCGCTACGTTACGAATAATAAATACATATATAGTATCTGCGTACAACATATAAAGGATCGGGCAATGGTTTCGAGTCTTTCTGACTTAAATGAAACGATTCATCGTTTCTAAATACAATCTATTACTATTAAATATCAAACATGAAGGTAATTAAAAACTTTTCAAGCAAGATATTAATTAATACGCCAAATCCCGATAATTACGCATAATAACAGATGTACGCCATTTCTTGTCTCCGATGAACTCAACTCATTGGTTTTGGAGTTTGCTTTTTTTTACTATGTGTTGTTTGCGTCTTTTATTTTTATACGATCGCTAAAGTGTTAGCTATCTTAAACTCCAAAGGAGGAGGAAACACACGTAAATGGACGAAAGAAAATGTACAAAATATTCGACTTGAAAAAGGAAAATTAACTATCAATTCTTAACGTACTAAAGAGGATGTATTAAGGAATAGACATCGAAGAAGGAGAATTAAGCATCGAATCTTCATGTACTAAGTAAGTGCCAAACAAAGCAATATTTACCTTACAGTGCATATTCACAAAATGTAAAGAACATCAATAAAATTTTTAAATGATTAATTGTAATCTGAATTTCTTCCCAAACGAATAACAGCATTCATTTACCGATAGCGACGGGGAATGAATTTTATAAAACAATTAGTGAAATAACAATCATGCCTAAAATTATATTGTTTTAATATATTCCTTCCACATACCAATTTTTGTCTTTCGATAATGTTCGAAACGCTATTTTAACATTTTGACATATCCTCTTCTATAATCTTCAAACCCCTGTGTAGTATGAAATCTGCCATACAATAAGATAACCAAACGGACAATGCAAACCCTAAGACGGTGACTTGGACAGGGTACGGGCTCTTCATGAAGTAGAGGTTTAACTTTAAGAACTCGCCAAGAAGTCTGCCAACACCTGCAACTTGAAATGTTGTTGAGCTCGCTAGACCCAAACGTCTCAAAGAGAGTCCAGTGCATTTGAGGACATTTGAAAATTTTTTAATCTGCCGCAGAATCAAGAAGAATTCAACGATGAGGGGAAGAAATGGTACAGGAACCGCAGCTAATATCCCTGACAGTCAAAGGTGATCGGGCAGGCATTTGCTTATGACTTTGATGACGGAAAGATAAGGCACAGATACAGCTACGTCATCGGTTTCTTTTTTTATACGAGGCAGAAGCTGAAGCATATCCAGGTTTAACTTTGAAAAGTCCCATTTGTCTTTGTCCTGCAACCGTGTGGATATCAAGTAGACTTGTGTATGGGTCGCTTTAATACCAGCGTGTTGAATATGCGTCTTGCAGTCATTTCGGACGGTATCTAAGCAGGATTTCTCGGCTGAAGTTTGGTCACCCTCTCTTTTCTCGGATGCTATGTCCTGGTCAATATGCGTTCGAATATAAAAGAAACGCTTTCGTCGTCGGTTCACCTGCTTAACGAGCCACACGTCTTCTTCATAGAACCTCCCTCGTCCAAATATCAAGTAGAAATCATAATTGTTAAAGTTAACAGTTTCCAAATAATTATCTTTAACAAATTCACCAGTTCCAATTCCCGGCAAATCCCAGAAAATAAGGCCTGGTTGCCCTGGGTGTTTATATTGCCCAGTGGTACGTTGCGAACCGAAGGCATCTACGGGCGCCGCGCCGGGGTCGTCAGCGTTCAGTCCAAGAATTGTGTTGATGAACTGAGATTTTCCTGAACCCGAAATCCCACATAAGGCTACGTTGACTTCAATGTTCGACCACTGGTTAGAATCTTTCTTCTTCTTGAATATGTTCATGTTCTTTTTGTAAAGCCTTAGTAGCCGTTTCTTGGCAAAGCCAGAGTTTACCGGAGAAAGAAATATACTCCTCCACCAACTTAATATGTATGTATGATTAAATAACTCGACTTTGCTTAGGCCCAAGCCACAAACTGTAGCATTCGCTCAGTGCTGCATGATTGACAGAGGAAACACGTTATCACGTGATGTGGTTGCTAGACAATGGGCGTAGCCAAGAATACCAGGGTGCTACAAAATGTAATATTCCATCATCTACTTTTGGAGCTATGGAAATCAAATTGTGTTTTATGAGAAAACATATGTTTCCCACTAGTAATAGCATTCAAAATGATTTGAACTGATTTAACGGGTGGTTTAACGATAGATTATCGTAATTTGTTAATAAATTTTTTTCAGAAAAAACAAAACGTCTGGTACTATGAGGATATTTGAAATCATATTAAAATTAAGATTAACTTTAAAAAAAATCACTTAAAAGTCCGTTTTTAGGTAGTCAGTGCCTAAGGCATGAATGTCTTGGCATATCTGACAGCTTTCAATTTTGGCAAAGTAAATCTTTTGGCACAGAGTATATGGCATGTCGTAATTGTCTCAGGCAGTAGATGAGGTACTCTTTGTTCCGTGTTAGTCATATTATGGGGTAATAATTTCAACAGGTCATCTCTTCTGATACCAAGTGTTGTCACTGTCTCGGGGTTAGATAGGAAATAAATACTAACACCTTTACAAGTCTCGTTAACTAACGAGAGCTCAACGATGACTCACATTTATATTGTCAAAGCAATCAGTTTTATTTGCTTTATTCAACAACACAAGAGTTAGGTCTGAAAATGTAAAGAATTGTCTCATTTCAAGACAACAACTGCACAAGAAAGGCCACGCCTTTCCTATGGCGCAACTTGCAAACGACTCATAGTAATAACAACATCAACTTAATCAACTTAAACGCAACTTAATCACACGCATAAAAACATGAATAATTATACAACAAAATTAACTAACTAACAAAATTACTTAAATAATAAAACGAAATGTATCAAAAATAATCAAATTACAATAAATTCAACAAAATATGAAGTAGGAGGTAGGAATAATGATAAAGGAGGAATAATAAGAAACCAAAAGTTGAATACCAAACGATACATAAGATGGAACAACAGAAATAAACACATGCCTGCCTGAAAATGTAAAGAATTGTCTCATTTCAAGACAACAAACTGGACAAGAAAGACTACGTCTTTCCTACGGCGCAACTTGCGAACAACTGATTTCTTTCCCGCGCGAGAAAGAGACTTTAGACAAAGAAAAACACACACAGAAGAATACGAAAATACACGAACGAAGATGAACGATTACGATCACAAGGAGAACACAATGAGAGTCCGAGGAGGGCGCAACTAAAGCTAATCGCCTGTCACAATATTTTATGCTGATCTTTTCTGGTAGCAGAAATTTTAAATTGAATATTCAGTAAACGGCAGGAGCTTTAACTCATTACATTCTGAAGTGTTGTCTATTGCATGCCCCTATCTTATTACTAGGTTTTTTTCCTACAGAGGGCTAACTTACAGCTTGGTGATTTGATAGCATAAAATCACCTTTTGAAAAGCGTGAACAAGGCATTTTTCCTCAACTCTGAAGATAAGAAATAGAATTAAGAGAAACTCCATCACAAAACTTATAAACATGCCCACATAAAACATGATTCCAGTTCGATGTTGACCTGTGTGTGTGTGTGTGTGTGTGTGTGTGTGTGTGTGTGTGAATATTGTCATTTCTGTTATTCACTCAACTTGTACCTTAAATTGATATGCCCTAAGAAATTCAGTTTTGAGTTTCTTATGCAAAACATACACTTTTCAGTTAGGTTGGTTAATGCCACTCATAATCATAGGTGTTACTGCATGTTTATTGAGAAATGAAGGAGCAACTTTCTGTACGTAGTTATTATCATCAGCACTCTCAAAACGGTCTCACGTATTATGGGTACTCGCCTGTGACTTAGACTGAGCTCTTATACCTAGATCGATCTAATACATGTAGGATAGACCCATTTCCGAGGGATTTCTCGTTAATTTGCTTGCAGCATAAGCGGCTAAGGCATCAGTAAAACAAAAACAGTAGAATAAGATCAGCACTATCATTAGTGCCTTGGTATAACAAGTATGTCCCAACTGTGTACTTATTTAAAATAAACCTTTACCTAAAAGATAACAATTTAACAATGAGATAAACACATAGCAGGAAAATAATATGAAAAATATTATCTAATTCACTTCCCTCTACTAGGGTGTTTTCACTACATATACTCACATATATTTCTCTAGCTCATTCTGTGCACATTTCTGTACTGTTCAGAGAGAATTCTTGCACAGAAACGAGGTCATCTCTCCACTGATTTTAGATTAGTGTTGTGGACGTGAGGGAAGATCAAAGAAAAGAACCAATATACTGCTGAGGTAACTTATCAATTGCAAACACCTCAAGTATTTCAATATTTTATCTTTTCAGGCCAATGGGGCTTATTGTACAAAGACATGCAGGCAGAGTAAAAAACTCCAATTCGTCAAAATATATTACTCAAATTCCAATTATGTCATAACCAGTACCCCTCCCATAAAAGAATGCATGGGCAAAACGAAATGACCATGCGTGTCATTAAATATTTTAAGTCACTCATATGCAGTGCAGTTTATACTTAACTCAAATAACAAATGCGTCTAATGACGTATGTTATCATAACCCCCTGACCTTCAGATATTTTACCTTCATGTACTTCAAAAGTTAGACTTCCAATCATAGTCCATCCATGATAAAACAATAACAATAGAATCACATGATCACTTTATCTACAAAAGATAAACTTCCAATCACGAGACAAACAAATACATAAAACAGAGACAATAAAACTGTGTTACTGATTGACGCAATACATAAGATAATTCTCAATATCTATGAAGGATTTCATTAAACAGAAGCAATAGAATTAGATCATCACCCTCATCAGTACCTAGACATAACAGGCACGTCCTTAGTGTCTACCTATTTAAAATTAATCCTTGCCAAAAAAGATAAGAATGTAAAAAGGGATGTAGCAGTAAAACCATTATTGCTGAGATACCTCATCAATTGCAAACACAAAAGATGAACTTTTAATCATGAGACAAATAATTCCATAAAACAGAAACGATAGAACTGTGTAACTGATTGACGCAATACATAAGATAAACTTCAAATTATTAACTATGAAGGATTTCATTATACAGAGACAATAGAATTAGATAAACACTATCATCAGTGCCATATGGTATAACAGGCACATCCTGACTGTGTACTTATTTATAACAAATCCTTGCCAAAAAAGATATAAATGTAACAATGAGATATAAACATATAGGGGCGGATCCAGAGCTTTTTTCTGACAGTCTTCCAAATTATCTTTGTTGATCCATCCTCCATTTTTGACCGTCTTCCGACAGAAAAAATTGGATACCCTTCATTGTTAACTTGAATATCTGACCATCTTCTGGAAGACCCAAAAGACGGCCTCAATCAGCCCCTGGCATAGCAGGAAAATCAGATGAAACATATTCTTCCAATTACTACCCTCTACCAGGGTCACATACAGATTTTTAACT
Source organism: Lingula anatina (assembly GCF_001039355.2). The sequence goes on along the minus strand of NW_019775492.1, from coordinate 185,663 downwards.
ACATATTCACAGATATTTCTGTAGATAATTCTGTGCACATTTCTGTACTGTCAGAGAGAATTCTTGCACATAAATGAGGTCATCACTCGGCTGATTTCTGGTAGTGTTGTGGACGTGAGGGAAGATCAAAGGAGAGAACCAATATACTGCAGAAATAACTCATCAATTGCAAACACCTCAAGTATCTCCATATTTTATCTTTTCAGGCCAATGGTGTTTATTCTGAAGATTGTACACACGCAGACAGAGTAAAAATCTCCAATTCATCAAAATACAGACTTGACATTTAATATGGAATATTTCAGTTTCGAGGGTATGCCTAGGTAAAAATGCGTTCTTTTTTCAAAAAATCCGATCTCATATAAGATATGTGAATGGAGCAGTGTGTAGTCAGGTGTGTGGCTTCCAATTAACTGAATATCAGGTTTGTTGCGCTGCTGCATTATGTAATATGCAGAGATTTAATTGGGTAGTGGTCCTTTGGGCAGGTCAAAGCTTGGCTTTGACAAAGCATGGTTCTGTCAAAAAAGTATCCATATGTCGGCAACTACTGCATAGAAGAATTTGAAATTTTGCATGCAAGTGGTCGGTTTTGCAGTGTATAAAATGAGCCATGCAGTGCTTTACAAATTTGTTAATCTGAGGCAGAATGGTGAGAAAAAGACAGACATTGCCAGAAAGATAATTGCGCCAAACGAAACGGTCCGCACAGTTTTATAAAGTAATGCCCAGACTGATGTACCTACACAGAGGCCCCACCCAATGTACTGAAATCTTACCACCAGGGTACAGGACCCACTGTCTTTCAGGATATGCCGTTGCAACTAAACAAAAACCAACCAGTCCGTTAAGAATGAGGGGTAAATTGCCACCAAAACGCAGTTTTCAAGGCCCTTAGCGAACACCAAACTGGTTTTAGCAGGTTAGAATACCAGACGACCTCCGAGGAACCCACTGTAAACAGCAAAGCATCGTTGTATGTTTCTCAAATGAATTGGGGACCCATGACCGTTTCTGGGTTGAACACTGAAACCTGTGGCTTTCTTTATTGAGGTCAGATTTCATCTGTACCGCTCAACTAGTCAAAACAGAGTTTACAGACATCCAGAAGAGGCCAACGACGAAGTGTGTGTCGCGTCTAAAGTGACTTAGGTCATTAACAGCGTCAGTATTTGGAGTGGATGCCACAATGGTGCCAAAACACCAATGGTAGTCATCGACGAAAACCTGAACCAGATCAAATAAAGGAATACTCTGGGAACCACTTGACTATCATTTGATAGGGGGCAACTTAGGAACAATTTAAGGTTGCACGGTGAGATTGCCGGTTCACACAGAGCACTTTTAATAGCGGATTACTTACAGAACCAAGGGAATGAGCAGCTACCTTGGTCATCAAACCGCCATATTTGAACCACATAGGCGATATGTGGGTAGGCCATTACTCGCCGAATCAATGGCCTACATATCCTACAGCAAAACTGGACCAAATTGGACAGATTTTGATCGATGCTTGGAATGTTATTCCAGATTGAACTCTGAAAACCTATCCCAAGGAATGCCTTGCCACTTGAGAGCGCTGGTAGCAGCCAGAAGAGGTCCGGCGTAACAGTGACCGTTACTGTAACTATAGACACTGACATGAAGGTCCCTAGTGGAGTGTGTAACTCTTTTACAGACAATAATTTGGAAAATATGGAGATACAAAATATCTCTTTTAATGGTTGCAGTATGACATAGAATAGGCAATGTGTTTTTGTTTGCTTCTCTGGCGAATTCCATTAATGAACTGATGTCACAATGACATCAAAGAGATTATTAAAGGTTATTAAAACACGATTTTAATCCTTATTTTAATTTATTAGTCAGCAAAATAGGGAAAAACTGATGAAAAATGATTCGGAAAAAAATATTCCATATTAAATGTCAAGTCTGTATATTACTCAAATTCCAATTGTGTTAAAATTAATTCCACCACTCTATTTTTCTAAATATCTATTGTTCTAGTTATCTTTAAACAATACTTCCATGAGTGTTTTGAACTTCATATTTTTTCATGTCTTCATTCTAAAAAGTAACAACAAACTTCGTTTTAATTTAGTTAATGATTTTCTATCGTTCACCATAGAAATCAAAAACTTCATGTTATAATGCACAAACATTTTAATTTCTTTATAGTCCTGCTTGAAAATTCATCTTTATAGGGTCAGATAAGACATCTATATACTCAGAAAAATTCAGCATAGTCCTTATTTTAGTTTATAAGTTATATGGGATTTATTGTAATATTTGTGGTGGGGAGGAGCCTCCATTTTCTCTTTAGATTTTGAAATAAACATCCATTAATTCATGATTTTCTCACTCTCCTCACACTTTAACAATTTCCCTAAAATAGCTCAAATAAGAGCAAACAAACATCTGAATGTGCATCATTGTCTTTTGTTATGAACAGAAACAAAAATCTAATATTTCCGAGATATGCAGTTCTGGGCCTTTGCCGTAAGTAAATAAAATAGTTGTCTTCCTGTGATACACATGGTACACAGTTTTCATGAATTTTTATGTGCATTTCATTTTCTGGCAAATTTCAATCATAATTATAAAACAAAAATTAAACATAATAATATATTACATCCAAAATCAGTTCTTAAAATTACAACCAGTACACCCCTCTCCCCCCCCCCCCAAAAAAAAGGACAAAATAAAATGTGTATTCTGTGCCATGAAATATTCCAAACCATTGATATGCAGTGCACTTTATACTAAATCAAATAACAAACCTATAAAATGACACAAGTTATCACAAGTCCCCCTGACCTCTAGACATTTTACCTTAACGCACTTCAAATTTTAAAGTTAGACTTCCAATCATAGTCCATCAATGATAAAACAGAAACAATAAAATCACATGATCATTTGCTACACTAAAAAAGATAAACTTCCAATCATGAGACAAAGAATTCCATAATTATAAGTCAAAAACAATAAAACTGTGTTAATGATTGATGCAATTGTACATAAGATAAGCTTCAAATAATTATCTATCAAAGACACAATTGAATTAGATCATCACTATCATCAATACTATGGTATAACTGGCACACCCCGACTTTGTACTTATTAATAAGCCCTTGCCAAAAAAGATATAAATGTAACAATGGGATGTATCATGAAAATAATTAACTGCTGAGATAACCCATCAACTGCAAACACAAAAGATAAACTTCCAATCAAATGACAAATAATCCCATAAAAGAGAAACAATAACACTGTGTTACTGATTGACGCAATACATAACATAAACTTCAAATCATTAACTATGAAGAATTCCATACAACAAAAACAACAGATATTAGATAAACACTATCACCAGTGCCATGGTACAACAGGCACGCCCTTCCTGTGCACTAATTAATAATTCCTTGCCAAAAAAGATATAACTGTAACTATTGGATGTAGCAAGAATATTATTAACTGCTTAGATAACTCGTCAATTGCAAACACAAAAAATAAAACTTCCAATCATGAGTCAAACATTTCCGTCAAACAGAAACAATAGAATTAGCTCTTTACTGTCATCAGTACCATGGCATAACAGGTATGCCACAACTGTGTACTTATTTGAAAAAGAACAGTTGCCAAAAAAGATATAAATGTAACAATGAGATATACACACAACAGGAAAATCATATGAAACATATTCTCCCATTCACTATCCTCTACTAGGGTCACACAGAGATGTTTTCACTACATATACTCACAGATATTTCTCTAGCTCATTCTGTGCACATTTCTGTACTGTTCAGAGAGAATTTCTGCACAGAAATGAGGTCATCTCTCCACTGATTTCAGATAGTGTTGTGGACGTGAGGGAAGATCAAAGGAGAGAACCAATATACTGCTGAGATAACTCATCAATTGAGAATACATCAAGTATTTCAATATTTTATCTTTTCAGGCCAATGATTTTGAAGATTGTACACACACATGAAGGCAGAGTGAAAATCTCCAATTCACCAAAATATATTACCCCAATTTAAATTATGTCATACTTACTTTCACCACTCTTTTTTTTTTTTCGCAATGTCTTTTGTTCTATTTATATGTAACCAATACTTCCACAAGTGTTCTGAACTTCATATCTTTTATATGTCTTAATTTTAAAAATTGATATCTAACCTTGTTTTAATTTTGTTATTGATTTTCTATACAGTGAATCATTTACCTAATATAGGCAGAAATTAAAAATTAATCTTCAGCCCCACAGGGACCATATACTGCTGATCTAGAAAACTCCCCTGGGCCCAATTAATGTGTACAGGTACGAGTGTTTATATGACAGAGGGATAAGCTAGATTTTTATATCTAAATCATTTGCTAACATAACCAACAGAAATCATACATTTTTAGAAAGCCAGTTTTTCAGGATAAATGTGTATTTAGAATTGTGGAGTTTTGAAAACTAAATTCTTACTTGATAGATGAAAAATAAAATCAAATACTGCATGATCCATAAAAACAGAAACAATAAAACTGTGTTAACGATTGATGCAATGCATAGGCTTCAAATACCTGTAACTATCTATCAAAGACTTCATAAAACATTAACAATAAAACTAGATCATCACTGTCATCAGTACCATGGTATATCAGGCACGTCCTGGCTGTGTACTTATTAAGTAGTCCTTGTTAAGAAAGATATAAATGTGACATAGGGATGTAGAAGGAAAATCATTGACTGCTGAGATTCAGTGTAACGCATCAACGGCAAACATAAAAGACAAACATTTCCATAAAACAGCTACAATAGTATTAGATCAGCACTATCATAAGTACCATACACGTACTTTGTACTTATTTAAAATGAATCCTTTCCAAAAAAAGATATAAATGTAACAATGAGATAAACACATAGCAGGAAAATAATATGGAAAATATTCTCCAATTCACTACCCTCTACTAGGGTCACACAGAAATGTTTTCACTACATATACTCACAGATTTTCATCTAGCTCATTCTGTGCACATTTCTGTACTGTTCAGAGAGAATTCTTTCACAGAAACGAGGTCATCTCTCCACTGATTTCAGATAGTGTTGTGGACGTGAGGGAAGATCAAAGGAAAGAAACAATATACTGCTGAGGTAACTTATCAATTGCAAACACCTCAAGTATTTCAATATTTCATCTTTTCAGGCCAATGAGGCTTATTGTACAAAGACATGAAGGCAGAGTAAAAAAACTCCAATTCGCCTAAATATATTACTCAAATTCCAATTATGTCACAACCAGTACCCCTCCCATAAAAAATGCATGGTCAAAACGAAATGAGCATGCGGGCCATTAAATATTTTAAGTCACTCATATGCAGTGCAGTTTATATTAACTTAAATAACAAATGTGTCTAATGACATATGTTATCAAACCCCCTGACCTCTAGATATTTTACCTTCATGTACTTCAAAAGTTAGACTTCTAATCATAGTCCATCCCTGATGAAACAGAAACAATAGAATCACATGATCACTGTATCTACAAAAGATAAACTTCCAATCATGACACAAACAAATACATAAAACAGAGACAATAAAACCGTGTTACTGATTGACGCAACATATGAGATAATTCTCATTATATATGAAGGGTTTCATTAAACAGAAACAATAGAATTAGATCATCACTATCATCAGTGTCATGGTATAACAGGCACGCCCCGCATGAGTATATACTTATTAATAATTCATTGCCAAAAAAGATATAACTGTAACAATGGGACATAGCAAGAAAATTATTAACTGCTTAGATAACTCATCAATTGCAAACACAAAAGATAAACTTCCAATCATGAGACAAACATTTCCGTCAAACAGATACAATAGAATTTGCCCCTTACTGTCATCAGTACCATGGCATAACAGGTATGTCCCAACTGTGTACTTATTTGAAAAAAGTACTTGCCTAAAAAGATATAAATCTAACAATAAGATTTACACTCAACAGGAAAAAGGGATAAAAAAATTCTCCCATTCACTACCCAGCGGGCAAATTATGTTGTTGTAACGTTGAAACAACGTTGAACCATAATGTTGATAAGACGTTGGATAAACGTTGGCTTACCAAAAAAAATCAATTTTACTATGAGATAAACAATTAGCAGGTAAATAAAATGAAAAATATTCTCCACTTCACTACCCTCTACAAGGGCCACATAGAGATTTTTCACTACTTATTCACAGATATTTCTCTAGTTCATTCTGTGCACATTCCTGTACTGTTCAGAGAGAATTCTTGCACAGAAATGAGGTCACCACCCTGCTGATTTCAGATATTGTTGTGGACGTGAGGGAACATCATAGGAGAGAACCAATACGCTGCTAAGATACATACTAACACTGTATCAAGCCCAGTTGTTAGACAACATTCTTGCTGATAAGACATTAAAATGACCTGAAATGTTTTTATTTTTGGTACAAAACACAGGTACACAATTATAACGTACAGTGTAAAAACATCCAAGTGCCTGCTTTGTCTGATTTTTTCAACACTTTAAGCTCCTAAGCATGTTTTGCGCCTAAACATGGTACACCCTTTTAGCCTGGCTGTGTTTAGCAGTAGGAGATGTTTGATGGCTAAATATATGTAGGGTATATATGTATGGCCTTTAATGCCCCCGTCACACTAGAGGCGGAATGAGCAAGAATGCCGTCGGAAAGACAATTTTTGTGCATTCCTGGATATTCAAAGAGCATTCTAAAAATTCCAAGTGCATTCTAAATATTTTTACCCATTCTTGTGGCATCCCGAATGTTTTTGTCATGTCAAAAACTTTCGATACACACACACACATATCAGTCATCTTCCCTTCGACACATTTACAGCGACTTATTCATCCCAGTGCTAGCTGACTTTGCAAGGAGGTTTATTGGAATGTGAATAATAAGTTCAGAAAATTCAGTAGTTCACTAAAGAAACAAAACAACTGTCACTTTTACTTTAAAACACTTTTTTAAATATTTTGATAGTTGCAGTGTTGATAAACAAATATTAATATTTTAAATTACTACCCATGTCTTGCATCACGACGACCAAACAACAACGTTGAGTCAATGACCAAAATTAGATAATCACTGTCATCAGTACCATGGTATAACAGGCACGTTCTGGCTATGTACTTATTAAGAAGTCCTTGTTATGAAAGATATAAATGTGACCGACTTCCTTGGGGGGGGGGGGGATTTTTTTTTTTTTTTTTTATGGAGAACGGACGAAAATCGTAGCGCGCGCAGGATGTCATCCATAAAAATTAAAAAGTGAGGCCTAATAAAAATCAAATAGTAAAGAAAATGTTTTTCTACCTTCCTCTCAAATCTACTTTCTCGTGTTGTAGTGGACGGCTGGTGGTCAACATGGGGTCAGTGGTCAAGTTGTCACCAAGGAACATGTGCCAAGACGCGCAAGCGCGCGTGCAATAACCCAGCGCCATCTAACGACGGAAAGCCGTGTCCCGGTGTCAGCTGGCAATTCAAATATTGCCACGCGTTGTGTTGTATGGGTATGTGTAAATGAACTTAATTACCACCTCAATCCCGCACGATTCATTGTCTTTTGCTCAGGTGCCTTTCAGTCTAATTAAAATTGACAAACCAAGCCCTACTGGGTTCTTTCACTGAACAAACATTTCCAATATCCCTTTTTGTTTACACATTGTAAATTATTATTGCAGATTGTGTCTTTTTTTGTTACAGGAGGGGTCGAATATCACACCAGATATGATATACATTGCTAAGCGGAAATGTGGCAGTAATACATATGTTCCACTTTGGGGAATACGACACGATTCTGAAAAAAAATCACAACATGATTATGGACTTTTCAGTTCAAAAGAATGAAAATATTTTATGCGGTGTGGTTTGTTATTTTTACTGCAAGAGGAGTATAGGATCTCCGGTTTAGCTTACTTTCTTCATATCTTTCTTCTGGAACCAATCCGTATGATGTAATGCAATGGTTCAATTAAATATTTATAGACTTTTAATCTCGAACCAGCAAAAACACCTTAAGAATTAGTACAGCTACCTGTTATAACTGTCTGTGGATTTTTCATTGGCATATATTGAACAAAACAGTGCAAAAAAGAGCATTAAATCAAGCAAATTATCCGTTTTTGTGATTCTGTATATTTGTAAAAACGTTTCCTTTTAATAAAAATGGTTATTTAGTCGAGCTAATCCAGTCTCGGGTTCCTGAAATACTGTTGTCTCAACTACGTCACTTAATTATTGGGTAGAATGGGGATCGTGCGAGGACAAGGTTGACAGCAGTGTGTGACAGCATACTACCCCAATTTATTTGAGAATATTGAATGCATTTGCTGATAAAGGCAACGGCTGTTTGTTTTGTTTTTTTTTTTAATCGGAATTTGAATAGCGATTTCAGACATCGCCCGAGAGAACTTGCTTCCCGCCTTGGAGTTCAGCCTTGGTTTACTAAATGTAAATGTTTTGGTGTACTGAGGATTACCATGATAACAAAACATTGTTCTTAAAATCATTTAGGTGTCACTATTTGACAAATCCACAAGGTGCTAGGATTAGATTTGTCTTAGTTGTTTTAGCGCCAGGGTTGATTCCCTGTTCATCAAGTAGGGGTGAAACGAAAAAAAATCAGGGCCCAGTTTTATAAACGACGTTTAGCACTAAGAAGTGGATAAATTCTCCTAACATCCATTAACTGAAAGGTTAAAATGTGTTTCATACACAGTGTTCAAACAGCCAATTAGTTTAGTGGCCAGTGTTTAAATGGAAAAAATAATTATTTAAAGGTCAGTTAACTAGTTAAACTCTGGTTAGTGTTAAATGTCCCTTATAAAACTGGGCCTAGGCTTTTATAGATACGCACTCAGGTGGTCCGATCCGATTTATCTGGTAGTGGCCCGCTATTTATTTTCCTATTTATCTTTGAAAAAATGGAGCGGAGCGAAGAGGGACGAAGGCCTCTTTTGATATGACAGTTGTGATTACTAGGCACAATCAGGTTGGCGACAGTGTAAAGAAGGCGACTTATCTTCTCTAACACATTACGTGGCATGTGTTTGAAATACAGGTACGAGGCCGTTGTGACAGGTCTATTGTGATTAATACGGGATAGAGTTAGCTGGAACTGGGTCATAATATAGGGTGTGTGCAAAGTTACGGTCTACGGCGGACTACGATTCCTGTCACACCTGTTTACAAAATAACTTTAGACCAAATGTGTGCCTTTAAGGCCAACTCTACGGGCTTTTCCCACCAAAGCGAATTTTTATCCTATTCACGATTGCTTGACCCTCCCCTGCACTTGCGTTCGATGATTTATTCCATTTGACTTTATGACTGTGGGGGATTTTCAAACGCGTGGAGAGAATATATTTTATTAAGTTCTGGCCTATCCTGAAATTCCCATCAAAATGCGTCCATAGTTTTGGCATAATGTTGCTAATAGTCAAACAGACATTATTATTTACCTATTCAATTAATCATTAGATCACCACGACAATCTAATCGTTTGTTAAATGGCCCCCTCCTGACAGTTTATATTTCATCAAAATGTTTTACTTATGATGCTAACAGACAAAAAGACAAACAGACAGACAGACAGACAGACAGACAAACGGAATTATAAAATAATAACTGCCTTGGTGGGGGCAGTAAACTGTGTTTGGTGATTTGCACCATGAACCATCTTCAATTAACCATGCTTTTTTTCTCTCTCATAAAAATAGAATAATGCATTTTGATATTGTGCTTTTCTGGAATGAGTCAAATATACTTCACCTGAATACAGAAACAACTTTCATCTTTGCATACACCACACGTTAATTCAATTGCTTATTTTTTGCAAGACTGTAATTCCTGGAAAGCCACTCCTACTGCAAGAAGCTGCATCTCGTGACTTTGCGTAGCGCGTCAATCATTTCATTTTCCTTTGATCCGTTGTGACAAATGAGCGCGTACAGTGTCGCAGTAAAGTTAAGACACGAAGTAAAATGCTAAGCAGTTCTTTTTCTATTAGTAAAACATCTAAAAGAGCACATGAATGCAAATAAATATTTGACTAATGCTGATGATTTGATTTAGGGTCTTATGTGATCTTGCTGGAAAGGAAATTCCAATTTTCATCTTTTTCTACCATTGTTGTTAATCATCTATTTTACAGCGTTATTTTTAATAGCATGGAAATCGTTCATATTCATGCTATGGGTGGGGGAGGCATTATTAACGTTACTTCGTAAACTCACTGTATATTTTCATTTTTCTTAACAAAATATGTCAGTTAAAAGAAAAAAAAATATTAATGGCTGTTCTGCTTTTAAGGTTGAAATTTATGAAAATAAAAAAACCGAATTAATGTATACGCCCGATGACAAATTACCGTCCTTAGCATTCAAGATAACTACTGCATGTATAATCAGAGACAGAGTGATGATTTGAAATACAGTGGCAAAATATATAAGGAATACTGATGATGTCGAAAAGACGCATGTACTAGCTGTTAACTTTTACGTCTACATGTAGGCACGTACTTATGGAAAGCAAAGATACTTCCGGTGTCCTTTCTCTCTGAAAGCCATGCCCGTGTGGTCTTCACAAATATAATTGTCATTTCACTTTTTAATGTTGCCAATCATCTCCGATTTCCATATGTCCGTTCAACCGTTCATACTTAGTGAAAATAGATTGGACATGTAAATGTTTTGGTTGTGTAAGCCCTGTAGAAATGCACACAAATGGAATCGTATGCACAACTGCAAGGGGAAGTTTTGGAGGAAAGTGTACGAACTTTGGCAGGACTGTGTGCGCATGTAGCTTTGGCACCCGCCCAACCACACTGTATATAAAACAAATGTGAACTTACCAGAGCTGTCACTTTGCTTGCGAACCTCAACTATACATACATAACAATAAATGTGGAGTTTGCTATTTTTCTGTCTTGGTGGCTCATATCAAGAGTGGTTTACTTCATTGATTATGGCGAAAAATGTGAAAGACGCTGCATTTTCTTTCGACGAGTATTACATTGAAGAAACAAAGAGAATAGCTGAACAGCATGGGCTAGAACCCCTCGTATCTCACCTGCAAGGAAAACTAACTGAATCTGACAATGTCAACATTAATATTGCTGTAACGGGCATATCTGGTTCGGGGAAATCTTCATTTATCAATACCATTCGAGGTATGAGAGCTTTCCATGAGGGAGCTGCCAAAGTTGGCTTTGTACAGACAACAATGGAACCGATATCATATCCTTTTCCATTAGATGAAAATGTTAAAATTTGGGACCTCCCTGGTGTTGGAACACCAGATTTTACACAACAAAAGTATGTCCAGCAAACGGAACTTGATACGTACGACTTTTTTCTTATCTTTACACATAAGCGCTTCACTGTCCACGATTTGTGGTTAGCAAACAAGGTCAAAGAGATGAAAAAGAAATTCTTCTTTGTGCGTACTCACTTCGACAGTGAATTGATGGCTTGTGAGAGGAATTTCCCTGGCAGATACAAAGAGCTTGAACTACTAGAAGAAATAAAGGAAGACGTCAAGAAATATGTAGAAGGAGAAAAAACAGAAAGTCAACAAGTGGAGAAACCAGAGTATGTTTATGTTATATCCACAAATTTCGATGATACTAAAAAGTGGGAATATGGCAAATTGGTGGAGGATATGAAAAATGCTCTTCCTGACGTAAAGTGTCAAGTGTTAACCCTAGCCCTTTGGGATCTCTCAGAAGATTCGATGAAAGAGAAGAGTGCTGTTTGGAGATCACGTATTTTGCCGGATGCTTTGGCCTGTGGTGCCACAGGGGCAACCTACCCGTTTAGAGGACCATTGCCAGGTGATATGTCTTTGTTAACTGAACTAGAAAATCGTGTTAGAAAAAGCTTTGGGTTAGACGTTGCCTCACTTAAACGCCTTTCCAAACGAACCGGGGTCCCTTTGGAAAAATTATTGACGCTGGCAAAGGGTTGCTTTGACATATCTGCTTGCAATACGATCGAAGAAATCATCTCAATGTTTGGACTTGCGGGTGCTTCATTTGCCTTTCCTCCTGGTAGTCAGTTGGCCCTTGTCTTTTCCTCGGCAGTTGCCGGCGGTGCATCCCTTGGAATGGCACTGTTTGTTCTTCCAAAAATGTTGGATCGCATGGAGAGGGTTGCAATAGATGTTATCAAAACGACGTTAGCGTTCCAAAATAATGACGCTCGTAAGAAGTGATCTGACATTCGGAATCCACGAAAATTAGTAAGGTCTTTTTTAGTCTTGTCTTCTGGAAAGACAATGGGGTCTTTAGCCGGAATAAGTGTTTTAAGTGAACGAGATATGATTCTGCCTATTTTAACAACGGGTGGAAGTTGTACAGTCAATACGAAAATTAACGGCAAGGAGAAAGAAAAGTGTATACAACAATAATGTATTTTAATTTGGCCTTGTTAGCCAAACGTTTTAACTGTTTAAAATGTATAATACATGAACTTACATTTAGTTGTTTTTTTTTTTTTTTTTTTTTTTTGGGGTATGATATAGCTAGATCATTGCATTCCTTCTTGACGTTTTTGAAATGTTTTATTATTATTTTATTAGTATTGTTTTATTCTGTGCTTTATAATAATTATTATTATTATTATTATTATTATTATTATTATTATTATTATTATTATTATGCGTCTGTATAGATAAAATTGCACACATTCTGTGGTATTTGATAAAATACACTATATTGGCAGTTCACGCTCATTGCACTTTTAGACCTAAGAATCGTTGCAATGAAAATGGAATAAATAAATTAATGCATTAATTTTATTTTCTCTGGGCACATAAACTTCATTGTCAATTCTGATTTTTCAATTTGTGTATTGTAGAGTTTAGGTAATCCTATACCTTAATAAAATTTTATTTATGACATTTTCAGCACATTGGTGTAAAATGAAAGAATGGTGAGCTTGATTGTAGCTATTAACCTTGCTATATCTCCTACGACTTCCTGTATAGCAAAATAGTAGTAATAAAAATAAATGCACCGTATCAATATAATGATTATACGGTACCTACGATTTAATTTAAATGGTTCGGAATTTTAGTCATAGAAACAAGATCAAGTCAGAGGTGTAATTATTAATTGAAAAACAAACACAATTTAAATCTAGAAAGCTTAATGTAACAGCTCCGTATCTTAATTGTACCAAACGCTTTGATTTATGGTTAAATGCGCTACTGAAATTAGAAATAAAATGATGTACCATAAATTACGAAGGAAATTGTATTTTATCTTATCACACTGTGTTCTACCATGGGAAGGAATATGTAGAAAAGAATCATACTGTAGATAAAATCTTTTTTTTTTTTTTTTTTTTTTTTTTTTTGTTCAGAGGCACTGATTGGAGCGTAAAAAGTAGGCAAGGGGTATGATGATTTCACGCAGCTTTGGGACATAGAAAGAAGAAAAGAAACGCCATAACAAGTCTTGAAAACATGCTCATATGTGTCAATATATGTATAGCTTTCTTCTAATAGTGGAACGTTCGTGTTTCTTTTCATAACAATTTCACTGTTCGTCTGCTACGAAATTTTAAATCAACAGACCCCTTGAGAATTCACTCCTGTGTTTTTTAATTAGCTATATGTGCTCACATATATCATACTCTAAGTATTGTCTTTCGTACTGTTACCGTTTTTGTCGAACTGTGTTCCATCATAGAATATATTTTGCCTTTTTAATAATATAAATTTGTTCCACATCTCTTGAGATTGGAAAAACACTAAATACAAACGCCATAACAAGTCTTGAAAACATGCTCAGAGTTCAGCTTCTATATTGATATTCTTTTTGAGAGCAAAACTGTTTGCACTTTCTCCGCTATGAGTTTTTAATCAACAGACCCCAGCCGAAGATTCAAACCTGTAGGGTTTTAGCATACAATGAGCGATTAAAAACACCGCGCTCTGTAGTGTAAGCTATTGTATTTTATGCCTAGGTTTTTGAACTGACTGCTTTTACAGAAGTTGTGCTGATTTTATAGCATCAAATTTCCTTTTCAAATCATAAACGTAACGGAATCCTTTTTCTGAAGCTATGGATATAAGATGGCCTTAAAATATCTTGTAAATATGCCAAGATTTGACATGACATTCAGTTCTATGTTGCTTTCTCTCTCTCTTTTTTTTTTTTTTTTTTTTTTTTTTTTTTTTTTTTGAAATTAGTCTGCTGCCGCTTATAAGTATATAAGCATTTTTCATTTAGTAGTTGTGCTGAAATCAAACTGAAAAAAGTTTTTTTTTCTTAAGAAATGAAAGAGCGCAATTTTGTGCGCAGTTATTTTCATCAATACTGCTATATGCACAGGTATAAATATTCACCATTACCCAAATTTGTCTCAATTCTCCTTTAAGAAAAGTCGACACGCAAATACATATTCATCATATTGCTGAATGATCAGTATTCCACACGATTTAAATGTTTTTTGTTATTCGAACGTTTTAAGGATATTGTCACAATTTGCCAAAAACTTCTTATTTACTGTCTTACATGTACATAAATCCTTTTGGGCATTAAATAAATATTCAGAGTTTAGTGGTTAAATCAATTAACATTTACACATATGTCATCTCATAATTGCGATTTTCTGGTAAAAACTGAAAAATTGGTTTGTAAAATGTATCTTTTACCAGAGCAGCAACTGTCACCATTTTAGCGCCTATTTAGTGGCACCATTTAGTACTTCAAATCCCTTTCTTAAAAGTCTTAGTTAAGATTTTATCGTTTGTAAAGCAAAATAATACCTCTGTTTAATGAGGGTCTCGTAACTCCATAACAAAAACATTTAAGCCAAAATGACGGCATGGGATTGTAGCCTATTAACTCCTGGTGATAAAATCTTGTTAACGGATGAAGCTACGCCCTATACCGGTTGCTATCTAGAAAAGTGTTAAATTGACGATTAAAGCTTTGAGTTGCCTATGCTTATACATTGCAACAGACAAATATAAACGGCGATATAGTATATTTTCCAGGATTGTTTCATTGTTTTAAATCAGCACAAAGATAAGCGCATTATTGAATAATTTGATGCAGTGAAAACACTCACGTTCTGCATCTGAATGATAATGTAGGGTACGATATCCTTAATTGCGCAACATTTTCTTATCGTATTGATCACGTGTTTCATTTTGTATACGAGGGCTAAAGATTTAGCTATCTTCAACTCAAAAGGAAAGAGAAAATACGAAGTACATTTATTAGAAATTAAAAAAGGAACACAATGTACCAATTCGTAATATACTAAGCCAAGACAAATAAAGCAATGTTAATTTTACAGTCCACATAGATATTCACTTAATGCAAAGAATATCAATAAAACTGATTAATCTGAATTTCAATATAAATGAATAACAACATTTATCGATAAAAGGAAATAACACATTGAATTAGAATGCAATTACAATCTATCTAAAATGATGTTATTTAATATAATATTCCTTTCATATAGAAAACCCGTCTTTCGACAATGTTTGAAACATTATTTTAACATATTTAACATTTCCTCCTCGATAATCTTCAAACCCCTGCGTAGTATGCAACCTGTCATACGATAAGACAGAAATGCCGCCAATGCACACCCAAACACGGTGACATGGACAGAGTACGGGCTCACCATGAAGAAGAGGTGTAACTTTAAGAGCTCTCCAAGAACTCTGCCAACACCTGCAACTTGAAATTTCCATGAGCTCGTGAGACCCAAACGTCTCCAAGAAAGTTCTGTTTGTGTGAGAGTGTTTGTAAAAGTTTTTATCTGCCGTAAAATTAAGAAAACTTCAACGACGAGGGGAAGAAACGGAACAGGAACCGCGGCTAATATCCCCGACAGAAAAACAGTTCGCCAGACATTATCGCGCAGGGTTTGGCTTTTGACTCTGATGGCGGAAGGATAAGCCACAGATACAGCCACTGCAACTGTTTCTTTTTTTATTCGAGGAAGAAGCTGAAGCATGTCCGCGTTCAGCTTGGGAAAGTCCCATTGGTCTTTGTCCTGCAACCGTGAACATATCAAATAGACCCGAGGAGGGGTCGCTTTAATGCCAACCTTTTGAATTTGCGTCTTGCAGTCATTTCTTACGGTATCTAAGCAGGATTCCTCGACAGATGTTTTGTCACCTCTTTTCATGGACGCTATGTCTTGGTCAATATGCGTTCGAATGTAAAAGAAATGCTTACGTCTAAGGTTGACCTGTTTAACGAGCCACGCGTCTTCTTCATAGAACCTTCCTTGTCCAAATATCAAGTAGAAATCATAAGTGTCAAAGTTAACTGCTTCTAAATAATTATCTTTGTCAAATTTACCAGTTCCAATTCCAGGCAAATCCCAGAAAATAAGGCCTGGCTGCTCTGGGTGTTTGTATTGCCCAATGTTACGTTGCGAACCGAAGGCATCTACGGGCGCCGCGCCAGGGTCGTCAGCCCTCAGTCCAAGAATTGTGTTGATGAACTGAGATTTCCCTGAACCCGATATCCCACATAAGGCTACATTGACTTGAGTGTTCGACCACTGGTTCGAATATTCGGAAGAAGCTGTTTCCATTTTGAATCTGTGCATTTTAATCTAAAGCTTTAATTATCGCTTCTCTGCTACAAACGTGTATAATCTGTATGTTTATAAAATTCGATTTCGAAGCAGCACACTGTAGCGTTCGCTTAATATAGCCTGATTGACAGACCAAACATGTTATCACGTGATGTGGTTGTTTGGCAGTGGGCGTGGCATGCCGAGAATTACAGGGTGCTGCGAAATATAATATACCATCAACTACTTCTGGAGCTAAACAAATTAAATTCACTTGTGTCACTGGGGAAACATACACTTTGCTGTAGTACTATTCAAAGCGATTTTAACAGATTTTTTTCTGGGTGATTTAAATTATTGTTACTTGTTATGGTAATTTATTCTATATATTGATATTTTACCCAGCTCTTGGGATAAAAAAAAAATAATGTAAAGTTCATCATGAGCTATTGGCAATGAAGAAAAAATATGCTTAAGCGACACGATTTTTTCACCCTAGAGTGAGCTTAGGGAATTTTAACAATTTCGTAAACATGCCCAGATGTGTCATACCTTAGAGTACTATATTGTTCTTTTTGTGCTGACGAAACTTTAGTTTCTTTTCAGGGCTGAACCTGTTATTTTGCAATTTGTTCGCTACGACAGTTTTTAATCAACAGGACCCCGGGAAGCAAATATAACAGATATTTTACGCTGTCTGGAGCATAAAACATAAATAGAAACGCCTTAACCCCGTTCTTTATTGACGTTTTATTCTTTTCATAGTTGAGCTCATTTTGTGATTTGTTTGCTACGTTTAAAATCTATAGGGTCTTAGGGACAAAAAGAAATATATGTTAAACTCCATAACAGCGGCGCTGAACCTGCAGAGTGGTGGCGTGTCTTCTGATGTCTTTCTGATCTTTTTCTAACAGTGGAACTTTTGTTTCTTTTCGTAACTGACCTCAGTGTTGCAATCCCTCTGCTTCGACAGTTTAAATCAACAGACAGCTGGGAATTTAGTTTAAGGGTCAGATGTACCATGCTCTAAGTAGAGTATCCCAATAATTTGTTACAGTGTTCGATATGTGTGCCATCACAGAATATATTTTGCCAAAATGATAATATCAAAATTTCTTTTTAAAAGCATAAGCAGTACAACATTTTTCCTCATCTCTTGAGATAAGAAAAAGGAACAATTAGATCAAAAACCCCAGATTGAGCTGCAATCCTTTGAGTTTTCAGTAAGTAATTTAATTCGTCACGCGGTGTAGTCTTGCCTTATGTATTTTATGACTAGATTTCTTTAACAAACTACTTTTACAGAATAGGTTATGCTGGTTTGATATTATCAAAATCCTTTTCAAACCATGAGCAACACAGAATTATTTTCCGCAGCTTTGTAGGAATAGGAAGGTTTTTACATACATTTATATAATAGGAAGGTTTTTACATGTCTTGTAAACATTCCATCCCTGGGAATTCAATTTCATGGTTGTTTGCTTAACAATACCTCACGTCCAGCAATTTGCTTTTTTGTTGTCAGGATTTTCACACTGTGTGCCACCATGCATTAAATTAATTCTTTTAATGAGACAAAATCAAATTTCCTTTTCAAAAGACTTGGCAAGACACAATTCTATCTTACAGCCCTGGAGACGGAAGGTGAAAAATAGAAATGTCAGCACGGGTCTCGTAAACAAGCCCAGATATGACACGATTTCTAGCTTGGGACTAAAGTGTCATTTCCATTCATCAATGAAATCGTTACTTAATTTGCGATTTCTCTTTTGCGATTTCTCTCTTTCTTAGATTGATATGCCCTAAGAAATTCTATTTTTTAATATCTAATGCAAAACGTAGGTCTTTCATTCAGGTCGACTAATAAGTGTCCTGAAATCAAACCTACTTAATTTTTTCTAAGAAATAAGAGAGCAATATTATGTGTGCAATTATTATCTTCAGCACTGTGAAAATATAAAAAATGGTCATCATTACCCAAATTTGTCTCAATTCATAATTAATTTCTTTTAAATGTTCACACAAATGCGTATTCATCATATTGCTGGATGATCAGTATATGTAGACATTTCACACGTATCTTTTGCAACACTATTACCTGGCATACTGATTGTGCTGGAGAGGATGACGTAGCAATAGAGCTACAGCACGCATTTTATTCAGATTCTTAAATTTTATGCATGCAATTTTTATCAGTCACTACCCTCCCTTACCAACTACAATTACTTCATCATTATGTTCCGAAACGTTGCTTAAGATCATATGTGCAGTTTTTGTTGCTGCCATGTACTACATTGAAAACATATACCGCGCACTAGCTCTTAAAGTTAATAGACCAAATGAGAGGAAAATTCTCCCAATGGACGCTACGAGTGTACAGTCTGAGGACAATTTTGAAAACGAATAAGAAACTTTTATTTTCAAAAACTTTTATAACAGATTTGACTAGTTTTTTATCCTGTACTATGTATTTTACTATATTTTTAATTGTCTATTAATTTATTGACTTCATTCATCTTTATTCATATTCTGTTCATTCAGTCTACTGAACATTTCATATGAATGTAAATAATATATTACTATAATTTTATATGACTATATCAAATTAATTGTTTTTTTTTAAATTCAAGAAATAAAAGAAAGACATTTTGTTTGCATCATTATCATCAGCACTGCTATATAAATAAAATATTCACAAATACTCAAATTTGGCTCAATTCCCCTTTAAGAAAAATCTAAACACAAATGTGTATTCATCATCATATTGCTGAATGATAAGTAAATACATATATTCCACACGTTTTGAAAGCGTAACCTTTGAACAGCCGTAATACCTGACAGAAAGCATATTGGAGCCGAGTACGTGACAACTTTATAAATTAGCAGATTTTGCTTAAAATGGCCGCCTATTAACACAGACATCGCCTTACTTACAGCATAAGCTAAGAAGTTGAAAAAAAGTGAAGGGTACGTGACATTCTTCCTTCCGTTAGCACTGGAGTTAAGACTTCTAAATAGAAACGCCTTAACAATTTTGTAAACCTTGCCCGGAAACAGTAATATATCGCTTTATTTGTATTGACGAAACATGTGTTTTTTTTTTCCTGGCTGAACTCGTCATTTTGCAATTTTTTGTAACGACAGTTTTAAATCTATGGTGTATTAGGAGCTTAGAAAAATATCTAAAACATTTTTGTGAACCTGCTCACAGGTGACATGTCTTCTGATGCTCTATTGATCTTTTTCCGACAGAGAGACTCGTTTCTTTTCATAACTGACCTCAGTGTTTCACTTTCTCAGCTGCATCAGCTTTAAATCAACAGACACCTGAGAATTCACTTATATTGGTTTTCAATTAACAATGAAGACTCCAATATATGATGCTCTGAGTATTGTCGTTTGTATTTTGTTACCGTGTTTGTCAAATTGTGTGGCATCACAGAATAGATTTTTCCAATTTAATAATATCGAAATTTCTTTTCAAAATCATAAGCAAGACGGAATTCTTTTTTCACGTCACTTGACATCCAAAAAAGAAAGAAATAGATCACCAGACCGGTACTGACAGGGGATTCAAACCTGTGGGTTTTCATTAAACAGTGAGGGGTATAACACATCGCGCTCTGTAGCGTTGTCTTTTGTATTTTATGTCTAGGTTTTCGAACTGGCTGCTTTTACAGAATAGGATATGCTGATTTGACGGCATCAGATTTCATTTTCAAATTGTAAACGGAAAAGAATTCTGTTCTGCACATTTGGAGATAAGAAGAATTATCAAAGAACGGCCTTAACATGTCTTGTAAACATGCAAAGATTTGACATAACTTCGTGTGCTATGTTGCACTTTTTCTGATGTCGCTGTTGTTTCTTTTGATTTGTGACCTTGTATACAGTTTTGCAATTGGTCGGGAGCTCATTTCAATATATATAAGAAACCTGGGTGTCTACTATATGCATGGATAAACAATAGAGATTGTCCCGTGATAGAGAGTCCGCTGTTAAACTGGCCTTAAGTTGTTACACTGGTCCCATCAAAGGGGAAGGGGGAAATTTGTGCATTTCCAGCAAATACATGTACATATAGTCTTTATTTTATTATTGCTACACAGTGACCTCTAGCACACTGCATATATTTAGTGAATAGAATGGAAAATATCTATGTCGATGCTGTGGACAGAGGGAAATGTTGGGTTAAAGGAAACACGATGCCTCAGGGGGCCTCAGTGGGTCATTCCATGTCGCTTTTTTAAAGGGAGAGAAGACACCTGCCATTTCATATTTCAGAAGGCCGGAGGAGTGGGACGAAGAGAGTTCAGTACACATGTACCTGTCTGAATCTACCTGTTTTGATATTGAAGGCACGGAGGAAATCGATTTTAATTGCGGGGGGGGGGGGGGGGGTATTTGAAAAAAAACTGTTACCTAGCTGTATGCATTGTTAAGCCAGCGATGTTATATATCGTAGTGTGCGAGAGGTGTCGGGTCTTCTCTAACACACTGCATGACACCGAGTATGACACTCGAGACCGATAAGATTTCACAAAGTAAACTACAGTAAGTACTAAGATTGGGTTTAGACGTTGACTGAGTTTTTAGCCTACTTTGATCAAACCAAATAAAACTGAAATAATATATTATCTGTTTTATGAAAAGTGTTTTGTGAAGAGAGTCCATGGCATAGATACATAGAAATGCATGTGTAATGGGATCGTCAGTGTGTCCAGTGGTGTGAGCACCCAGATTAAGATCGCTATATAGAGCATTGGTGTGTAATTTTCCCTCTAAAACCCATTTTGGGGTTGTCTTTTCACTACTTAGGGAGATGAGATCGTCTAGATTCAATTTAAATCAGGGCGAATAAGTATGTTGGGCATGACGCCATCTACCTTTGTGCCCTTAACCGCACTAAGAAGTAGTGGGGTGGGGTGTGTGGGAACCAGACTTTGCTTTATTTACTTTATAAAATCACCACGTCTTTTATGTTGCGAATCATTAAACCATGGCTTGACAATTACACTTGTTAATAATTGACCTTGACTCTGTTAATTATTTATTTATTTATAACAACATTTCATAATGAAAAATCCTTCCTTTGGTCGTTTCTGATCATTTTTTTTTTGGGGGGGGGGTGAAAAATATTCCATTTTTTAGGTTCCTACTGGCTATAATTTTCATTTTCTGCCCAGCATAAAAACCTCAGACGCAAGAAGTCCACAACAACATTTTTTTTACAAAATGTAGGCGGGATGGAAAACGAAGAGGGCTTGATACCTCTCTGAATCTACCTGTCTTGACACTGAAAGCGAGTGGGAAGCTGGTTTCGATTGCAGGTGGGGGAGGGGGGTAGGTTTTAACTTAGCTTCAGTATTTGATTTCAAAGAAGCGGTTATGCATTGTTAAGACAGAAATGTTATATATGGTAGTGCGTAGGAGATGACGAGTCTCCTCTAACACACTGCATGACACCTAATATGACAAACTGAAATACGAGTGTAACTCCTCTTTGCAGCAAAGGTCCTCTGTCCAGTGACAGTGGTATCAGTGTGTTCAGTGGTATGAGCACACAGATAAAGATCCCGGTCTAGGGCATTGGTGTGAAAGTTCTCTCTAAGAACCATCCCGGGGTGGTCATTTCACTAATCAAGGAGGTGGGATCGTCTAGATTCAATCTGAATCAGGGCGAAAAATATGCCAGGCATGTTGCCATCTAACTTTGTACCCTAAACCGCACTTAGAAGTAGTGGGTGGGTGGGTGAGAACCAGACTTTGCTTTATTTACTTTATAAAAATATCAAGCGTTTTATGTTGCGATTCATTAATACATTTATCTTTTAAAACATGGCGTGGGAATTGCATTTGTTGATAATCATTTATTTATAATAATATTTCATAATGAAAAATCTCTCTGGGGTCTTTTTTTTGTGAAAAAATATTTCAGGCGTCGACGACATGTTATGGTTCAAACTGTCTATAAGTCTCATTACTTTATTCGTATGGATTCTTAAATATTTTCACCAGATTACCATATACACGGCGTGAACAGAAAAGCTGTAAGTTTCACTGTTTCAGGAATTTTGTATGATTTTAAGAACACTGATATCTAATTTAGTGGAATAATGGCTGCATTTTAATATCATTAAAATAATCCTCTTTATTGTTATTGTCTAATTTTTTGCCCGGCATAAAAATTTCGACGTTTGAAGTTCACAAATAAACAAATGGCAAGTATTACATTTTATACAGTAAAATTTTTCGAACCTTAGGTACATTTTTACATATAGATAGTAAGTATGATAAATCGATAGGACTTATTCCAGATCTATTAGTAGTCTACATTTTTTTTCGAAAAATACAGGTAATTAAGAAATTGTGGCCTCATCGTAAACCAAAACAGAGGACTACAAAGAAACGAACAGACCAATATACTTGGGAATTTTTTTTCTTAAATAAACAGATACGAAAATAGACTTTCCTTTGTGCTACACGTCTACGTGAATTTGTATTTAAACGATCTAAGGTAGGAAAGCAACACGCAATAAATAGCTTTT
>NW_019775492.1:120232-152922 GCF_001039355.2 Lingula anatina | reverse complement strand
TTTTTCTACGGAAAGTCCAATGGATTTGCTTTTTAATACTTACAATCAACAGAATATTTCTAATATAAATTCTCAAAAAGACACCAGAGAGAAAATTTAAAAAATCAATCAGACGGTAATAGACACCGGCAAGCTTTGTCAATTTCACCAACTTGTTTATTTCAAACAGCGTTGCGCGCAAAGGTTTGTGGGTAATATGAGGGTCCAACTTGCCCCGAGTCAAGGGGGCCAACTAGCCCCGGGTGCACATTATTTATTTTAAAGGATGGTAGCCATTTATGGTGCTAGAATGAGCAACAGTGATACATCTCTGTGAAACTTGAAACAATGAGCTTCAGTTTGATGCCCTATACATATCTTATATTCGATCAAAAGCCTATGATAATAGATTTTTAAATCTCTTAAACAAAATTACTTTTAGGTGCAAAAATCGTTTATTTCGACTCACCGCTTAAAGGGATAATAACTCTTCGTATGAGATCTATATTTCACGATAAAAATATTGTGAATAACTCATAGAAATATAATATATTCTATTTTACCACAAAAATGGCAGTTATAGCTATTTTTTCTGATATCTGAATTTGTCTTCAGACCACGTGACCTCCATTGATGGCTATACTCTGTTAAAATCTCTTAAGAGATTTTAACCAAAAAACAAACTTTTTAGAAAAAAACCAGGGACTAACTTTGAATGTAAAAATGGATTCATTAACCATTGGTTAGTATAGGAAAATTGTTGTTTACTCCAGGAAAATTCATTTTTTGGCCGAAATGAAGAGTTATTATCACTTTAAGTAAAACTTTTTAACGTCCGACACTTCCTTAGCATTGTAGGCTACGGTCAGTTTGCAAGAGTATGTGGCCAATTTTTTTACCTCGTAGTTACTTTTTCATAAATTGACGGGGGGCCAACTTACCCCGGGGTCCAACTAGCCCCGGTCTCCCCTATGCCTTGTGCCTATCAAATTATAGTCAGAGACACATTGGATGACATCCGCTTAAATGTGTAACATGAAAGTTTCATACGGAAGTGCTTCTATTTACGGTCTCTGATATGTAGAACCATTTGTGCAGAAAATTATTAATCATCAGGAGCTAATCAGACACATGAGATTTCTCCTTTGCTCGAAATCGCCTTTGCTATTTTTTCTCTCTTTGTGTATGTGTATGGGGGGGGGGGGGTTGAAGTTAAGAGGTGTGTGCCCGTGCCCGTTGTGTCTTAGATCCACTATTGCCTTGGTTTAAAGGAGGGATGTTTGAATATATAGATTAAATGAATTAATCAAGATAAAAACCTAATGAATCCGTACCCTCTTCCGGGCCCGCGTATTATATATAAGTGGACTTTTTCTCAGACACGACCCTGCGATGGAAGTAAGGGCTCTACAGGAGCTCGTTGGCAGCTTAGCTTGGCTTAGCTTCGTGCCCATATGATTAACACTCATTACGCAACTTGTCTTGGCTTGTCTGTCTGCTGACACAATTAATTATAAGTTGTCTGGTTTTAAGGAATACCTTGAAGTAACAAGCTATTCATAAGGGGCTATTTTGGTTGTCACAGATGCTGTCAGGGATACTTGGCAGAGACTTATTAAGTGTCAGTGCTCGAGTAATTATGCAAACAATTACCAGTCATGTAATCATATGCATCCTTGAGATTTCACTGGGTCATATAGGCCTATAGAATAGAAGAGCCTGCAAAATGTTATTTGTATACATTTTAGTACTCAGTAAAGAATTATTATTAAAAAAGGAGAAGGTGGTGCGATAACGGTTCAGTTTTGCATTTGCACAAACACATTCTTTTGAAACCTGTAATGCATGTGCCGTTGAGATTAGAAATGTTTCACGCACGGTGAAGAAGGGTTACTGCAAATTGCATTTGGTGAGACACATTTGGTGTGATAAGTAGAATGATGTACCTAATTTTAGTTTCGAATACATAGTGAGTTTCTCCATAAAACATCCATTTTCTGTAAATTATACGTCACACTATTTTATGATAGCATTTAATTATTCATAGAAAAAAGAAACTTAATTTAATAGAAACCGGACTATGTTGAAATAGTAAACTAAACACTGTCTCCGAAACAAAATGGCCGCCCTCATGCTGTCTCGACACTGTAAGTTCAAGCTGCTTTCAACATGTTATACTTGCGTATAATTCAGCAGTCAAGGTTCATAGCTTCGTTTTTGTCTTTTGCTTTTGTAATACTACCAGACTATACGTTTAGCTACCTTTTGAAGGCTCACTAGACTCGTGGGTGTTTGGCACAGTGGTAGATGCAAATGAAACGTGATTTTGATTTGATAATTTATAGTACATCGATAGCGAAGGTAATCTTAGGTGTATTTATGATACTCTACAACCCGGGGGTGACACATTTCTCTGATCAGTATTTTTTAGCAGTGCTAGTACAAGTTGGAAGTTAAATCACTGGTTCAGTCACCGAATGCCATATATAAGAGATGGGGAGCAAACTGTGATCATGGGGAATTATAATTATTTATTTATTGCAATATGATTTTCTTATAAAATTATTGTATTGGAACACTATTTTGTTTATCAAAGCATATCGCTGAAGACCTTCACTTGCAGATTATATGCTTTGATGTTCTGCTTGAGAGTATTTAACTGTTACAAGTGGTTTGTCATGCAAGCACTCTTTGGCATATAATCAAAATTATATTTTATAAAAACTGATGACCTGTACATTTTATATACATGATTCAAAACAGTACAGACATATTTGATTGTAACAGATGCATCTATATTGAACATCAACTAGCAGACAAGGGGAAACTACTGGTCTGACCAGTCACAACCACCTAAAAAGCCAGAGGGGCTGGCAAGATTCCCTCTGGACCAGCAAGGTTTATGTAAAAATTCAATACATAAAAATATATCATATGTAAACGCCAACTAAAGGAAACTAACAAACAGAATTAGGAGGACCCGTAGATTTCTTGCAGGTCCTCTGGAGCTTCTGTACCTCCAAAGTTTTCCCCAGTCTGCAGCTAGTAGATGTGAGATTGGCTGAATTCAGTTATAATTATATTGACCAACTTAGTGAGAATTTAAGGGACTGTTCCCATAAACCCATCATACTAGATGGATTGATTTAACTCTGGGGAGTTTCTCACCAAATTGCATTCAGTGTAAGGAGCTTAAATGTCTGGCTCTCCTACTCAAGCTGCTACAGGGTAATTAACAATAGTCGGGCAATCAAACTGATAACACTGAAAGCACTTAAGCAAGGGCTGCTGTGTTAAAATGATCCAGCTAGTGTGATGGGTTTATGGGAATGCAGTCATAATTAAAAAAAAAAAAAAAAAAAAAAAAAAAAAACACTGAGTTACTAGTGCACTTAGCTTCAGCAAATTATCAACTGGAAGTGAGTTTTATTTTATGTAAACGGTTGTAATATTTTTAGGGAAGGATAGAGAAAGGGTGTTTTTTTATTCATATCTTCCTTCTTTAGCACCATGGCGTGTTTCCTATGTAGCGACCAGGTGTCTCTCCTCTGCCCCACTTCCTGCTCAAAAGCTGGATGGATCTACTGATACTGGAGGTAATTTTATGACCTTAACACCTTTCTCTCAGTGACAGATAATGAGATTTGTTTCTAGAGATCTCTGAATTATAATTTAATTATAATTTATTTTCAAACATAATGTTCTTTTTTCATTTTGTTAGTGATTATTATCAACCTATGAAATGGCACAAACAGTTACCTAATATGCAATACATCAAGAAGGCAACCTTTGATTATCTTTCATTTGATGAAACGGCTACAAATATGAAAAACAGATTTAATTACAGATATTGGTTTCAAATCCAAAATAAGTAGTGTTAAGTGGTGATAACATATGATTTACAGCTGTGAGAAATGCAGGGGCAAGTCCATACATCTAAGCCGATGCCCTTCTTGCTAGGCATCCTTTCTAAAACAATTAAAAAATCAAACAAACCTGCAGATCAGTTAGTCCTTGGATCAAGTTGGTTGTGAACACGCCATCATATTCATTACAGCACTAGAGCTGACAATCATTAGGGCTATTCACTTGGATTTTACCCTTAACTTCAATTGCTTACCAACTATCTTTATTCTAGATATAAAACGGCCATCACAAAGCCTCCTGGTTGATCCACTGAAGCATCCAGACTACTTCTGTATGAACGAGTTGCTCTCCATAGAGGACATGTTCAAGGCAAGAGTGCATCTGGGCCACAAGAAGAAAGTCCGAAACCGCTTCATGACAAACTACATCTATGGCACGAGGTTGGGAATGGACGTCATTGATCTGAATGCTACCAAACCATTGCTGCGACGTGCTTTAAATTTTACTGCACATGTCGCGTACCGGGGTGGCATTATCATGTTCATGAC
The DNA here is from genome assembly GCF_001039355.2 of Lingula anatina. Next base: position 148,528 of record NW_019775492.1, on the reverse strand, counting down.
GCGCAGGGCCGAGTTCATTGCTTCTGTGGAAAAGGCAGCCCTTGATGTGAAAGAGTATGCCCACTGTCGATACTGGAGAGGTGGAACTTTAACAAACAGGACTCGTTTCGACTACAGGCTGCCAGACCTTGTTATATTTTTACAAACACAGAACTTTGCAGCTTCTCCACACAGGGCCATCATTGAGTGCTCCAAGTTTATGATACCCACCTCAGGGGTAGTGGATACGAATTGTGACCCAAGGTTAATCAGTTTTCCTGTCCCAGCCAATGATGACACGCCCTCCTCAGTGCATTATTTGCTATCATTGTATAAGATTGCAATCTGGCGTGGTAAGCAGGCCAGAAAACTGGCACTGGACCAAATGGAAGAGAGAGAGAAAACCAAAAAGGTGGAGGAGGTTCAGACTTCAGAGAAATTAGAGAAAACTGCAACAAAGTCTGTAGGTGGTTCTGGTAATGTCCCTGACAAACCTCAGAAGAAGAAGCCTACATTTATCCAAAAAAAGGGATCTAAATAATAGTATCTAGTTGTAGCCAACTTTCAGTCCACAGAATATGTGGTGTTTTCATTGATTATTTTTTATATACTTTCCATAACAGTTTTACATTTAAAGATATTTCAAGATTAAAATCTTCAAGGACGTTTTATCCTTTGTGAACGTCAAGGTATTTCCTTGTGGCTGTTGAATAAGATATAATGGTAAAATTCTAAAAATAAAATAAAATAAGTAGCTTTAATAGAATTCTTTGGTGTGAGCAGGTGGGAGGAGCACAAAAACACAGAAATGGTCAAAATACACAACTTTTGCAAACTGACAATGGCAGAAAATACTGCTGTTTGCTACATATATTGAAGTGTAATTAAATGTTATGTCCAGCAATGTGGTGATCATGGATGGCATTATTGTTCGTTTCTATTTATACATTTAATTTTTCTGAAGCTTGCCCGTGTTATTTCTTGCTAGGTATTTTCAATGAAGTTTTTTGCATAGCATTGAAAAAATACTTTGCATAGCACTGTAAAAAAAAATCTGGAGGAAGCGCGTTTTCATCCCAAAGAGCGCCGTTAATCGTGTTCAGATCACGGAGTTGTGCAATATAGAAAAGGAATGTGTAAAGAAAAAAAAAACTTTTCACATCAAACATTGATCTTGAGACCATAGAAATGCAAGAGAAAACGTCACGGCGAAGAACTGCAGTGGTTTAAAAAGGAAGGAGTGGACGACTGGACTGAAAGCATATTGTGAACGTAATCGCGGTCAAGAGTAACAGTGCGTTTGCCATCCTTTGATTTTTTTGAAGTGTCAACCAAGGCCTCTACCCCGCCCTACCTATACATTTAAATTTCAATCTTAGGTACGAATAATGAAAAAGCTGCATTTTAATCTCTTAATCTCATGGTGACTCTCTGTTTTTTTTTTTTTTTTTTTAAATTAACTAAATGGACCCATATTAATAACGCAAATTCGGCCTTAATAATATTGGCGATCACTTAAAGGATCAGACAACTTTACGTACACTTTCCTATCCGGGATTTGCCCTCCGTCTATCTTGATATAAAAATCATATTTTCTACTCCTAAATCATTGTTCGACCTGCCCCATGGACTCGACGCTTTATGTCGTATTTGTAATAAGTTAGCTCTTAAAAGTTTCCCATAACCTTCAGACCCTCCGGTATATTTGAGAAATATGGACATAAGGTACTCCTGTTTGCAGGGTGTTTACGTTTTTAAGGTCTGCATTGGAAAGATAAATTACAGCTTTGCCTGGCATGTAGGCTTGGAAAGTATGACTTTGGGACATTTTATACGTAGAAAGATACCTTTTGAAAAACTAACTCCCTAAGTAAACGTTGTGTAAAGAATTTACCCCAAAACGTTGAGATGATTTGTGAAGTAAGCATTGGTGATGGAATAAAAAAAAAAAAAAAAAAAAAAACATCAAAATCAAGTACGCTTAACCTGAGTAAATCACATTAATTCTCTGAATGCCAGAATTCTAGCTCGGATCGTAATAACGAAAGAGGCAAATGTCTTTGTTGCCACAATCCTCAATCACGCCAATCTTCTTGCCAAAGATTCGTCTAAATTTTGACAAAGACCAATGTGGTCAGCTAAATTTAGCCTATCAAATTCTGGTATTTTAATCCCTTAACTTCCCTAAAATATTAATTATTATTCCATTGTCGTTTTGATACTTACATTCGTGATGCTCCATAAAACAATTTCTAGCACTTTTATGTGTATTGGCGCATACTTCTCCTTAATTCATGTCGCTCACATTTTAAAATAAGAAAAAAAAATCATCGAGCGAGCCGGAGTTGAACCAGCGACCTGAGGATATCTGAAATTTTCCACTGCAGTTCTCCGCTCTACCAACTGCGGTAAGGCGGGTGCAAGGTAGACGGGGGTTTTCTTCCAAGTTTTTTCCAAGTTTTTGGACAAAAATAGATCCAAAAACCCCTCGCTTTACAGAAGAGCAAGAAGAAGCTTATGCAAGTAAGGAGCATTTCTGAGATTTCCAACAGTAATTCAGGACCCGTGTTCTTTTTATAAATGTAAGATATTTTATAAGACTCATTCACTCATCCTCCCATCTTATTTAAGTTTTGAATTACTAGATCAATGTTTAAATTTTCAGTGTTTCTTTTATTCACTTTATTTTAATATTTCTTTAAGGAGATAACAGCGTTCTTTTCCCTATTTGCAATCAGCATCTAACCTCTGTCCCCTGTCAAGTTCGAAGTCCAAGGTTTGACTTTGTCCGAAAACCTGTCCACTGGCTTACTGATGAACACTATCAGCACTGTGAAATGACAGGTGCGACCAAGCTATCGTCTGCATCGTGATCACAATCATCATATCCCTAAGCCTACACTATTTTCGAAGTAGTGTTCATCATAGGCAGTTTTCTCTTTCTCCTTAGATAACTGCTTTATTTGTTAGTTCAAACCGCTGATCAACGATTTTGCTAAGGTGGGGAGACAAAGAAAAGTAGATAAAAGACTTAATGTAACTACAAAAAAGAATAATTATAGCCGTAATGATAAATTAAAACATAAATAATGTCTCGCTTCTGTCGGTAACTTAACATAATTACATAAATCGCTTCAGTTTAAAAATCTTACCATAATATGTAAGGTTCATCGACGGAAAAATCAGTTTTTATGCGATTTTTTTATAAGAGGTCTTTCTCTTATGGTGTGTCTTGAAACACAAGACGCGAGTTTAAGACTGATAAGGGAGCACTTTATCACGACACCCTAGTTGACGCTGCGAAACTCGCCCACTCGTTCTTATTCCAAGTTGGGATGTTACAGTCACTAATTTTGATAAAAAGCGGACAGTGGGGTCTTCTTGCACGTAGTAAACCAGTACAGCGTTAGGGCAAAATGGTGAGTCGTCTGTGTGTTGTAGCTGAATAATTCAAAAATTTCAATGATTTACTTCCTATTAAGAAGGTGTTGTACTGAATTTATTCTGCTTGTGGATATTTTTGTGATACTGCTTTTTTTCTTTTTTAAAGAAAATCATGGACCATGGTTAAAAAATGTAGAATTTGTGATTTTGGAGGAACAAAAGACAGAAGGCTTTCTTTCATGTTTATTTATTTATTGACTGATTTTATAATATAGTGTTTTTTCAAGGTAGACTTACAAGTAATGAAAAAAATTATTTAGTAAAAAAAAAAAAAAGAAATGTAACTAAAATAAAAAAAACAACAAAAACACGTAATAATTATTTTAAAAATTGAAAAAGTTACTGCCCCGAGTGAGGATCGAACTCACGACCTTCAGATTTCCCGACATTACATGATTATGAGACTGACGCGCTGCCTACTGCGCTATCGAGGCTTCTGGAAAATTGCAGCGCATCTGAGCAACCCAGTCCATTAAAGAGACAAATCCTAATTTACACCCAAGGAAATCTTAATAGACTTAAGTAATTTACATCACAGGTGCGATCTCAATATCAATTTAATGGTTTTAAGAAAAAATAAATCTGCCCATGCGTATAACTGGACAGCGCCATTCAATACCTACAGATCACATGGTTAACTGCGTGAACCAATCATATCAAGCTTTTCACCTGCACGCTCACGTACGCTCCGTTGCTCAACATAGGTATGCTGCGGCACTGTAGACCATCAGCAAACACGGGCAAAAGAAAGTGCGCTGTAATGCACTGTCCGCTGCCTATTCTAAACTACAAAGGGAATAGCTTAAAACATTAACGTTTAGTATAATAGACATTTACGTGCCGACCTGAGAGAAAAAAAAAAAACGTTTATAAACATATTCACCCCGAAAAATATCTTCAGATATTCTGAATGTTCAACTTGTCCTGAATTGGAAAAATAGCATTACTTTTGTTGAATTGGTAGATATAGACCATATGACTTTGAGACATTTTCAAACTTAGGTATTGTACCTTTAAATTAACGCCTGTAGCCTGCTTACGTATTTTCTCAGGGCCTTGGCGAATGTTATGAATAGTAGCCAGAATCCCTAGCTACCTCTGCCATAGCTATTTTTGTGAGGATTGTTGTCAAAAACCTGCACAGACGGTAAGGAATAGGGGTGGTCTTATTATTATCCCCACTCTTCAACTTTTCTGACAGAAGCCGGGGATCATGTTATCATGCGCGTCTACCCGTCCATGCGTTTGTACATGTAGTTACATGTAGGCCTACCTATATATCTCCTCGGACATAAATATGAGTGAGGAAGTTGAAACTTTCGCTGTTGATGTGCCTTTCATCGTGGATATCCTTAGGCCATGTGGAATTATATACTGAGACTGGGGGTTGGTCTGTTCCTAGAGGGTGAGTGCTTCTTTTTTCACAATTTAATTTTAGCTAAATGTATGTACCTCTGGACCATTGGAGTGAAGATTTAGAGCGAGGGGTCTGGGGCAATGCTAGGCTAAACTTACAGCACTGGTGGGCTTATTAGTACATGTATCATTATGCCTGTGCATTGGCCTAACGGAATTATATAGAGTTACTCTGTGTAGAACTGTCCCTGGGGTTGGCTGTTCTATTTTTTCCTCACAAAAACAAATTTTATATATTGATTCTGATTGGTCTGTCTGTCCGCGTCGTCGATGTCGCCGTCGCCGTCGCTGTCGCCGTCGCTGTCCAACACAACGTTCGCCCCATTACTTACAAACCGTATCTTTGTTTTACTATAAATTTACCGTACGTCTTTGTTTGGTACAGAGGCAGTTTGCTTTCGAAAATCAGCATGATTGGCTCACATTTACGGTAATTATTTTGTGTTTTTATTATTATTATTTGCAAATTTTGGTGACGTTTGCCCGATAACTGCCAAACCTTATTTTAAAAAAGAAAACCGTGCCACACAGATAATGTGAACCTAATACGGTAAATAACTTGACACAAATTTTATCAAACATATCCTCTGTTTAATCTCCCCCCCCTCACCACCCCCAGGATGAAAAAGACATGCCCCGAGTGAGGATCGAACTCACGACCTTCAGATTTCCCAGGTGTTTTCATGATTATGAGACTGACGCGCTGCCTACTGCGCTATCGAGGCTGATGAAGGCTCACCTGTCGGCACACCTGAGCCGCTGGGCAGGTAACCTTACCTGCTTCACATGCGCAGTACTACATTTATCGGAATCAGTCTTGGTTTACAGTATCAGTTACTTATAGAATCCCCTTGATTGGAAAGGTAATCGAAGTTCTATCTTAGAAACTAAAATGGTTAAGGTGACCTGTTACATTGATAAGATTGGATAAAAAAGGTTGACCTTTATGTATCGAAAACCTCGATGCTTACAAGAATACTGTTACAGAGATATAATGTTGAAAGAAAGAAATCTAGTTTATTCCAAAACGATTGGAATAAATCCTGTTTCAGTGGCACTTTTTTTCCCGTCATTGCGTCTCTAATTCTTTTTTGCTTATTTCCAACACGAAGCACTCATTTTTTCCTTAAATGATAAACCTTTTTCTTGCAACAAGACTAAGTTACAATTTGCTACTTATGCCTTGAATGTCAGTCCGCATACTGATGTGTCTGTGTGTACAGTATGTCTTTGTTTTTCATTACAAATTAAAAATAAAAACTCACAACTATTGAACTTTTTACTTCTTAAGTTGGATACTACAATTGTTCATAATGAAAAATGCGAGGCAAGATTTTTTCTAAATACGTCAAATATTATGCATTTATTACTGTATATTAACTTTCGTTTTGAGTGCTTCAAAATATTCAATGATGACAAACTGTAAACCATGTTACACGCATTAGACAGTCTTTGTTAACAGTTTACAAAGACCAACTTTGACGAAGTAGAGTATGCATTTTTGTCTATCTGTACAGAGTGTATTTTAATTTTTGTTTGTAGAAAGTGTTGACAGCACTAGTGGTCGTATTTCTCGTGAGCCACGGATTCGCTGCACCAGCGACCCCTACCGTCTGTGAGGAGAAGCTGAAAACACTGACGCAGAAAGTAGATATCGTACTGCGTCAGCTTCAGCTTCAGCAGATGTTCATAGAAGAACGTGCACGCACAGACGGAGGATCAGGAATAAAACAGGCGAGATGGAGTTCGATAGGGACAAGACCATATCATACGTCAAGTAAGTTAATCACCCCTGATATATATAACACTGATATAATATAAAATTTTATGAACTGAAAAGAGGAAGAAAAAAATGAATTTTGGAAATGAATGGGAATTCATTCTGATATTGTTTGCTGTTCTTGTTTGACTTTGGAACGTGATATGGTAGAGGAAATGTCGCAGATTAAGCATTAGATGGTAAGGTGACGTTTCTAATAAAAAGAGAAGATAAAACGGATGCTTCGCTCTGTAACGTGAATCACAATCTAACTTCACTTTTAAAAATTTAAAGCCATTGCTGAAGACAAATCGAATTTTTCAAAATAAATAAATAAATAAATAAATAAATAAATAAATAAATGTTTCAGCCCATACCTTAACTTGGTCAGCCGGAGCCGCTTATCCCCGGCCACCACAGAGGAACCTGTTTTCATTGTTCGGTATGTCCGCGGTGCTGAACGGCGTCGAGTTCCCCATCAGAACGCTCTCAGATCAGTTAAAGATGCCGAGTCGCACCAGTAAAGCATTCCACGCAAAGGAGCTGGTGCCGTTGGGCGTCGTGCCCCCACAGGTACGTATAATGAAAATTATCAATATTTTCTGTAAAAAAAAGTAGCAGTTTCGGTAGTAGTCAAATGAAGTGATTAGGCAATCGCCTGCCCAGCAACAGTCCACTCCGTGAGTGAAAAGAAAGGTTGGCTTGATTACGCCAAGTGGATCGACTACAATAATAATGCCAAACAATAGCAGCTGAACTATGTTGGTCAATAGAGCCGAAAAAAGCTTGTAATTGTTATAAGGTTATTCAGAATATGTTCATGGTGATGATTCAAATGCACTGAAAGATTGTCAAACGCAATAGGAGAAAGGGAGAGACAGTATAAGCTTATTAACCTTTCCAAAGATCTTGTTCGATAGAGGCCTTTATCTTGACATAATTTTTTCAATCTTAATAGGACAAGTTATCTGAAATCGCAGGCCCGTATGTAGCTATTTCAAAAGGGGGGGGGTTCTTTTTCTGAAAAAGTGGACATTTTTCAATAAAAACTTCATGAACCTAGATCAAATTTTACCCAGAGTGGACCTTTTCCCACCAGAAGGGGCGGTTCTTTCGAACCTCCGAACCCCCCACCCCCTGGCTACGGGCCTGAATCGTGCATATCAATCATGTTTGAAAAATATGCAAACAGTTCGATAATGATGATGATAAAAACACTTTCTTCTTTTTAAAATAAATTCCTCAGTTTATTTTTATACTTGTATCTCGATGCTGAGTACTTGTAAATAAAGCAGATTGCTCAGGCAAAATGCTGAATTTCTGCCACTGCGTTTCGATAGGTTGGTTGAACCAGGATTCATTTTGTTGGTGTAGGTACTTGCAAAAAAGACTGTACCAGAACAGATTGCAGAAATGAAAGAATGGTTCAAAGCTTGGAGGGACCAGAACTACAAAGTGCGGGATTACAGGAAGTACTTCAAACCTGTTCTTTGCTACCTTGAAGGCAAATGGTTGAAAAGTCAAGGAACCGACAAACTGCCTTATTCACAGTAAGTGTGAATCTGACAAAATCACAACCTTTAAACACATTTCTTTATTTCTAAGTTTTTAATTGTAGGTTACATACGTGTAAGAGATGGATACTATTGAATAGCTGTCCCGACGGTAAAATGGATGCTTAGAACTTGAAAACGGATTAACATATCACAATGTCCTCAACACTTTTGGGTAGGGAACACACTGGCTATAAGGGTAAATTTGTTTAATTTTTCAAAAAAAAAAAAAAATGCAAAATTCCAAGAGGATTAATTGATTTTGTGTCAAATATAAATCTAACGCATATTGTAAGTATTTTTCAAATTTAACTTCCACGATACTCATATATGACTATGACTTTATGACACACCTTGATTCATGATATCTTTCCCATAGTCCAGTTATTTTATATTCTTTCAATGCGGATTTTATTTTTCTTACTAAGATAGATTTTAAAAATAAATGGCTGTCTTTTACCTTATAACATCTGTCACTGCTAATAGTGTCGATTTGATACTTTGAAGAAAAATTATTCATTGTATGTACTTTACCGATAGGATGTTAATTGCGCAGCAGTGGACTTCCCGGTACCAGGCGTACAGTGGTGCGTTACCACAGGAAAGGTAAGGAATGTCCTGTCACACCTAACACATTAGAGGTCACATGTATGGTCATAACAAACACAATCTGTCGGCACAACAAGTCAGGAGTGACCGACGTAAGGCATAATATATATAACACACAAGTCGAACAAAGAAACATGTCCTATGCCCAGACGTAATAAAGTGTAATTTTGTTGAACAGACTCCTTTCCTAACACTGATTTCGTCATTACTTCAATACAACAGACCCTATGCATTAAAGATTTCGCAGTTACGCCACTGCTTTTGTACATAAACATCAATTTGTATTTTCTAATATCTAGGGTAACTTTCAAGCCGACATCCATCATCGACTTCGAGAACGGCAAACCTGCGTTTGCCAAGTGGGACTACAGAGTTTTGTGTCACCCGGTGAATCAAGACATCCACACCAGCACATTCCGTGTTGTTGATGACCTTGCTGAGCGAACCCCTAGGCGCTGGGATTTGAACAGATTTGCTCGTTCGACTTTAGCAAAGTAGGTATAAAGAAAAGGCCTAAGTCGATCCTTACCTTGATGTGATTTTTTGTTTTGGTGGATATTCTGATTTATTTAGCTAAGTTCATTCAATTTCACGTTAATATTTAGAAATACATGCATATGATGACATCAATCACGCACATTTCCATTTACCAACATTGTTTGGGTATTGGTTGCAGGTTTCAGCTGAACCCGATGAACCGCCCTTGGGCCAAGAATGAGGAGTTCTCGTCAAACTATGAATTCCTCGATCAGTTGATGGCTCAAATACCAGGTGCGTTACTTAATACTATACTGCTAAAATACAGGTATTTTCGGTAAATGACTACGTGAAATTATTACACACTATCAAAACGATGTGGCGTTTTAGATGAATATTTCATGTTGGTACTGAGAGTTCTGGAGTTTACAAAAATGGCAACAAATTTAGCCCGAGTGTGATTATCATAACTTGTATATAGTTTGCATTGCTGCCATTCAGGCGTTGACAACTATCCCGGACGGCTGTACGACGATTCATTTGCTGAACCAGTCCATCCGTTCACAGCTGCAACTTCCAAAGAACCGAAAGTAAGATTTTAGGTGAAAACAATTTTTTCCTGGGGTTAAAATGCAAAAGAGAAAAAAGAAAGGTTGAACAGAAGTGTAACTTAGATATGATGATTGTAATAACATACATAATTTATCTGTATTCAGCCGACATCGCTTGGACATTGCCATGCTATGCAAATCTGTTTTATTTGCTGTTGAATTAGCATTTTAATAGCACAATTACTCAATATTCCGTCTCTGAATGAGCATTTTGCCCAAGATTTAAGTGTAAAATCCTAGTACAGAACAAAAAGGTCATTGCCAAGTGTGTCTATGTAATTACTTGTGCATTTCCTGAGTTGGCACATCAATTTAAAAAAATTAATTTTTCATTAGTTTAAAAACTGTTTATATTTTCCAGCTTAATACCGCCTACTACAACCGATGGTCTAAAGTGTCGCAGACATCTACCGGGCGTATGAAGGCGCGTCACAGAGGCTTCTCGGACAATTCGGTTTTTATGGCTCAAACCTCGCATCCTCAGGTACATTCAGTAAATTCTACTGTGCTGTTATGTCGTTTATTTAATACGTACCTCATGTTGTGCATGTAATAAGACAATATTAGACAATATTAGTTTTAGTAAATTTCAAAAAAAAAAAAGAAAAAAAAAAGGTTTCTCTGTTTTGAAGGTTATTCACTGCGATCAAAATTTCATTTGTGTATTTGCCTTTATTTTAATACTCAGACGATAGCGCTGTTATTTGCGTTACATCTAGGGATATCTGTTGATCCTAACCATAAACGTTTTTTAAGCTTGCTTATAGCCAAACCGTTTACTTGGTTTCATTTTTAGGTCGCTGGAATGAAAGTCGAGGACTGCAACGTTGTTGGAGTGAATAAAGTATGTAAAAGTTATGAGCAGCGGTGGTCGTATGCCATACCGCTCTTCATAACTTACATAACCCCTCTGAGTAGCTGGAACCCATATGGACTTACCATCCACACAAAACTTGGTAAGAAACCCAGTACAATACAATCGTGCTGGTGAATATTTTGAAATCGTCATTTTGAATTTTGCTCTCAACTGAGTGCGTAAGGCACATAACATTGGATACGTTTGCATCAAAGTAACGTCATGATTGAGATTAATTTGCCTTTTTACTAAAATAAGCCAAGTTTTATATGTTTATATTATAGTTGTTCTGGAGAGGGAATTTCACTCGTGACGCTAAAAATTAGAAACCGAAAAAGTATTTATAAATTGTAATCTCCACAGTTTGATGATTCAGGGAAAACTTCAGATTTCCTAAAAATTGTCTTGCATAAAAAACCAACCCACATTGTAATTTTCAAACTAAAATTGATTTTTACAGGGTACAATGACCGCACTGTATTTACTGGAGGTCGCAATGGTGGTTTTACAACGGCTAAGGCTTACAACGGCACAAGTTACAACTTTTACTACACCATTCCCACGGAGTTCTTTGGAAGTCCTCAGGTAAACTTCACACAAATTCATCCAATAGACCAACAGACAGTACGATACCATTTTACCTGGAACATTTCTATAATTTGTCCAAATCACCAATGTATATCAATAATATCCAAAAGTTTTGGAAAAAATCTTATCTACATGCAGTCATAATAATGTTTCGAGTTTGGATGTGCACAATAATTCTTGATAAGCAAGTATAGTCTGCTCAACCTCTGGATAATATTATAAAACAAAACGTTAAACATGGCGTGCCGGACCTCGGTCACGTCGATAGTGATTTTGCGCCTGAATCTGACAACCAGGAAACAAGACACTATCGTAAATGGCGTCCATAGATGGTTTGTTATGCATTTTGATGTGAACATTTGACGCAAGCACCAGAAAATGTTTACCTATATACGCAAATATACATGTATGAATCTATTTGCATTTTGTAGAGCAATTTCAGCATTATAATGATTTAATAAGCCTATTTTGAGAAAATAATGGGTCTGCATTTTGTCTATTTCATTACAGCGCGGCGCAGCAGCCCCGAAGGGTGTCCTTGACCCGAATGGAGGCCTTCGCAAGGTCAGCACCGGTGGATTGCACTCCATTTTACCGAACATCCCCGGGGTAGGCGCTCTCCGTCAAACCTATCCCATCTTCCCCATCCATGGAGAGGGCAGCACTGCATGGAAGGAATACGAGGCTCTGGCTGACCTCGTTTTGAAGAGGAAAACGCATGCAAACATGTTTCTTGAACCACTGCAAAACATTTAAGGACGTCTTACTGATGGTCTTGTTTTGCTTATTGTTCAACATTTCAAGATACATTTATCAATAAATGTGGCATTATGCACCATTTTGTTTTTGTCCTTTTGTCACATAGTTGAAGGCGGTTACGTTCATACTGAGAATATCTGAAAAATCTTTATTATCTATCCTAAGAAAATGTAATGTTACATGTATATATGCTGGAAACAGCCTAGTTGGTCACATCAAATACATGTAACAGTATAGATGAGTATCATATGGTACTAATACCGATTTTCCGATGTTTTAGATCAATGTATTTTAATTAAGTGGACAACTGTGAATTTATCTTATACATATATATAAAATGTAAACGTGATTACCATCTCAGAAAAGAATGAATTAAAATGACTTAATATAAAACTGGTTTAACTGTTTTTTTAAAGAGAGTTTAAAAAGCATTGTTTAAAATACTGTCCATACGCGGGGCAAGTTGTGTCTTTCATAGTTGTCTTGGTTTTCGAAGGTTTTAACCAGGCAGCTTTCTTTTCAGCAGCTTTCTTTTCAGCAGAGTCCAGAATATTCTTGAACAGAAACCAGAGAACGTGCCACCATGGGATCATTCAAGGTGATGACTATAAATTCAACCCTAACTTAAGTCCGTTTCAGCGAATTCGCTTTCAACCAATGTTTGAGCACACATGCATTCCAAAGTCAAGATAAAGAAAATCAACAAATTACTTTGTGCTGCAAGTTTTATTTTATTTTAAATCTGAAATTTCGCGCAATATACAAAACATGGCACTTATATTAAATCTTAGTAATCTTGTGAATTCACAATTAAAACTGCGAGGGTTCAACAAATATATTTGCATGTGTTTTCCTCTTCAAAACGAGGTCAGCCAGAGCCTCGTATTCCTTCCATGCAGTGCTGCCCTCTCCATGAATGGGGAAGATGGGATAGGTCTGACGGAGAGTGCCTACTCCGGGAATGTTCGGCAATATTAGTCGAAATCCGCCTTTGCTAACGCTGCGGATAACTCCCTTTGGATCGAGGACGCCCTTTGGTTTTGCATCGCCGTTCTGAAAGTCAAACGATTAAATTTTCTGTATATAATAGCAGATTTTATAATTAAAACAGGATTCACATCGGGGGTGATTGACGTAGCTGAACACCACAAGCCATTTCAATGAAGCCAGTCGCATAGATAAAGTCATAACTAATTAAAAACACAAAATCACCGGTATGAAAAGACTAAGCGACAGGTGTCAGCTGTTAATTTTCAAGTCAACACTTTGAACATTCACATACTGTGGTAGAGTCTATGCCATTTTTTTAGAAACACCCCATCAAAATTGGGACTGGTAGCTTGAAAGTTGACTTGAGATTTATTTCAACTGAAAAGTTATTTGTCATCTCAATGAGCTTTAGGAAATGGCCACACGCAAAATTCCACAGGCTAAATAAAATATCTTCGTTTACCTTAGGACTCCCGAAAAATTCACTAGGTGTGCTATAGTAAACGTTTTCGCTGATCCCGTTGTAGGCTGTGGAGTTTGTAAACCCGCCTGTTCGCCCTTTGCCGTACACGATTCCTAGTGAAATATAACCTTTAAACTATACCTATATCTCACCACACTATTTGGACACTTTATTACCCTTCTCTTTAAAAATAAAATTTAATTCTTTTAAATATCAATATCAAAATAAACAATTTTTAAATCAACGGGAATAAAAATTGGCAACCATACATGTGTCTGCAAGGGAACTTACAACCATTACAATGACAGTAACCTACCATTCGTTTGCATAGTCAGTCCATATGGATTCCAATTAGCCAGTGGGTTAAGGTAGGCCACGAAGAGCGGAATGGCGTACGACCAGCGCTGTTCATAACTTTTACATACTTTTTTCCCTCCAACAAAGTTGCAGTCTTCAGCCTTCATCCCTGCCACCTATACACCAAGAATTAAATCGTTATAAAAGAGGGGGCCAGGGTAAATACTTGTCTTCCTGAAATACTGGTGACAGCTATTCCATACAAAACAAAAGCTGAATTGAAGACAACAGTGTTTAATGTAACTATCATGCCTTACACGTATTAAAATAATCCATTTATCAAAAAAAAAAAAAAACTTTAAAGCATAACACCCTACCGATGGCTGTGATGTTTGTGCCATGAAAACCGTGTTGTCAGAGAATCCTCTGTGGCGAGCTTTTAGACTTCCGGTTCCGGTCTGTGAAACCTTAGACCACCTGTGGTAAAAGGCGGTATTCAGCTGGACAGATGGATGGAAAAAAATATATTAATCTATGAGAGCTGGTATAGCCCCTCAAAAAACATCACTAACTCATTTATTATCGTTTGCTCATGCAGCCTTAACTCATACATGTACGGACTAGCAATAATAAAAGCATGAATAGTAGGGGAAATCAAACACCATAAAGTTGCAACATTTAATTTGAAAATTCGAAAATGATATTTCTTATATTTTTACCTTTGCTGCCTTGTTGTTGGTAGCGGTAAACGGGTGTGTGGGTTTGGAGAACGAGTCATCATACAACTTTCCGTCGTAGTTATTTGGACCTGGGGGAAAAAGGAGAAAAGTAAGTAGAGCATACAGTTTTTTTCTGACAATAATTAGTGCCACTAGCAACATGTCAATGGGCATTGTAGTGTTCATTAAAAGTGGTAGTATAAACCTTAATTAACCAGCATGGCCCTTTAATACTTAAACGTGTACATGTAATACCTATTATCCTGGGGCTTTCAACATTTGTTTCTTTATCAGCACGGCGAACCTATCCAAAACCAATGAGAAAACAGTGAGCTATAAAGCAGTTTTCCAGCTATTAATTTCTTATCTGTGCCGAGTCCAATGAAATTCACCAGACTCTATGCCCATTACGAGAACAATCTGTAATTTTGGTACCTGGGACCTGAGACATCAGCTGATCGAGGAATTCATAATCGGAGTCGTCATACTCTGAATTGGCTTTCCATGGGCGATTCAGTGGGTTAAGTTGGAACCTGTGAAATTGTGATAAATGAATTTATCATTGATTTAGCAGTATGAGCAGTCTTTTAAATATCGCTGAAGATCAATTACCTCTTTGGATTTGCCCCAGCACGATGGAGTTGTCACCGAATAAAGTGATGCTTGACACTCAATTCAAACGAATACCCCAAGAACAAGAAACTGCAAATGAGAAACGGCGAACAGAATATCAGTGGTGTGTGTTATTACTAACTTGGCTAAAGTAGTACGTGAGAAACGGCGAACAGAATATCAGTGGTGTGTGTTATTACTAACTTGGCTAAAGTAGTACGTGAGAGTTGATCCAGAGTCCATTTCCTTGGGGTCCGTATACTCAAGTCATCAACAACGCGGAAGGTGCTTGTGGGGATGTCTTGATTCACCGGGTGACACAAAACTCTGTAGTCCCACGTAGCAAACACGGGTTTACCGTTCTCGAAGTCGACGATGGACGTCGGTTTGAAGGAATGTCTGTAAGATAATAATGCATTTATCACGGCCTATATGATAATCATACATGATCATTCATGTGTAGGGGTCATTTAATGTGTACTGGTATTTTTGCGGGTCTCTTTCATTGAAGATACTTATGCACTTATCTCAAATGATGTGTTTAGCAAATAACACTAGGGGCTGGAAATCAGCTGTTTGGGACTCTATGCCCTAGTGACAGGTTGACTAAAATGGGGCTGGGATATGGGGGGGGGGGAGAGGGAGAGTCACCATGACTCCTCTTGAACTCATGGTGTTTAATGCACATTTGACTTTAAAACCTAATACATTCAATAATCTGTTCAATATACAGACATAACTGGGAGGATTTAAGAAAAAAAAAACAATTTCATGAAATCGTTACTATTGACTAAATTGACACCCCCAATATTTTGTAATACTACACAAAGTAGAACGGTCATGTGCAGGGGAGACGAAGCTGTCATTGGATTTCATTGACTAAAACATGAATCTACAAAGATTAAATTCAAAGGAAACTGCAATATTTCAGCCGAACTCCTATGACATTAACGTTACTCACCTCTCCAATGGAATGGCTCCGCTGTAGGCTTGGTACCGCGCGCGTTCCTCATTGGACAAAAATGACCTGTAAAAAAAGAAACCCGTGCTTATATTATAGTTTTTGAACGTTTATTCACAGACTTATTTTACGTTCACATACAATAGCATCACGCATTCCTGTAATGTAAAACCTATCTACCTAGTGGAAAATGAATGTTGTTGAATTTCAAAAGATAAAAAAATCACAATAATAGCAATATATCAGCAATATATATTCAATATAAAAATGAATGATGATGCACTTGAAAGTTAGATATACAGCAGAGTGTAATATAAATTGTTACATTATAATTAGTTACTTCATGGAAGTGCGTACACATGCATAATATTTTGCCTGTCTCTCAAATCAGTATAAAATAACACAGATTAAACAGATTTAAGTTTACCTATCGAAAAATATTTGTAAAAAGAACAGGGCATATAGGTCGGTTCTAAAGCTTAAAATAGTTTGCAGCTGTCGGAGCATGTCTCTTTTCCTATGAAAACCCAACATGTAGTCATAATCTACTTACTGTGTGAAAGGCAGTTTGTCGTCTCCTTGACTTTTCAACCATTTGCCTTCAAGGTAGCAAAGAACAGGTTTGAAGTACTTCCTGTAATCCCGCACTTTGTAGTTCTGGTCCCTCCAAGCTTTGAACCATTCTTTCATCTCGGTGACCTGTTCTGGTATAGTCTTTTTGGCCAAGACCTATAGTTAAGACGTGAAAGGTGTCTGTTAAACGATAATAAACTCAGCACGTCGGGTTCTTGTTAGTGTTTTGCAATACCTATTTTGTTAAGGTAAACTGTTTAAAACATCGTTTAAATGATCAGAAGACTGTTACGTCTTTGTGTTTATCACAGAAAAAGACCTAAAGAATGGAAATACAAAATAAAAACAAACGGTGTTTGATAAAAGATACAGCAATGACTTCTGCAGCCATGCAAAAAAAAAATAATAATAAAAAAAAAAAAATAAAATAAAAAAAATAAAAAAAAAAATTACCTCCAAAAGTCAATTTCAAGAAAGAATGTCTAGTAAAACGTGTAAAATTGAAAATGAAGACTATCTGAACTTGAGGCCGGCATCTGAAATGTATTCTTGCATAATACGTGTTTATTTTATTAGTTATAAATGAAGAAGGGCACCGTTACAATATCCCGCGTGGAAGCAGTGACACTCGCAGCATCCTACGATAGATGGCGTGCACATTTGTCTAGTCAACATACCTGTGGGGGCACTGCCGGTAGTGGCAGTCTTCGGCGTGGACTTTTGAAAGTTTGACCAGGCCTGTACAATGCCATTCCTTGGGAATGTATGCGAAACTCAACTCCATTTATCACTGCACTTGTGCCGGTCGTGCCGATATTATAGTTCCTTGTATGACTGCCTGCATAAAAACCTCCTGCCACCCAACTCATGCTGTGACCTGAAAGAGCGGAAAATGATGGGGATAAAAAAAAAACACTGCTCCGACTACTGTGCAGCCTAGGAGAAAACAAACATGAGAAACCAAATATAAAAGCCTAGAACCGGCCTTGTGGACAGAGTGCCCACCCCTGGATTCCGAGGACATACAAGTCCTTCCAAAACGGCACCCGTTGTCTGCCCGCTTGGTACTCAGCACAAAAGGGTTTTAAGTTCCTGGTCTGGCAGCGAATGATATTGTTCGTTTTTTTAATCTCTGAGATTAAGCGGGGCTATATCCCAGAGAAGCGAGAGCGTCAACACCCTTTGTTTACCTCGCTGAAATGTATATAATGTAGTACAGTATATAAAACTTTTTTTAACCGAGAAACTTTTCTGCAATTGCTTCAGTGCTCATCCTTTCGCCTTGAACCCATAAAACTGAAATTTTAGGGAAAATTTTGCCAAGCTAGAACGACCAACCTGTCCGTCCACTGACCCCCTTACCCCCCCCCCCCCCACCTCCACCCCACCCCGAACCACGCGTAACCTACGGCAACAATCATTGCCATTGTCCCTTAATGGTTGCCGTGGAGATTTCTGTTTCCCCCCTTTTTCGTGTGGTATTAGAAGCTTATATGGATTTTATGTCTAATATACAGGTATCTTACTTGATGTATGATATGGTCTTGTTCCAATGGAAGTCCATCTCGTCTGTTTTATCCCTGATCCCCCGTCTGTTCGTGTGCGTTCCGCTATGAACATCTGCTGGAGCTGAAGCTGACGCAGTAAGATATCTACTTTCTGCGTCAGTGTTTTCAGCTTCTCCTCACACACGGTTGGGGTGGTTACTGCCCTCTTCTCTGCAAGAGCGAGACCGCCAAGGTTTACGACCAACAGAGCCAATAGCATCTCCTGCAAGGTAAACAATTATATATAGTCCCATTAAACATAAACATGCTATTTGCTTTGTATCTACTGATATCTTCTCCCTTACCTTGCTGAAATACTGTATACCCAATAAAAATAGAGCGAAATATATTATTTTTTAACCTTATACTTCTAATGTCTAAAATTTCATTTCGCTGACAACCAATGCTTTTTCAACATCATAACAAGAAAGATCTTTATTGGCACATATGCTCATTTTCAGGGAATTTTCTTTTGGTGGATAACGTTCAGCAGCCTGTTCATGAAATGATAGCATTTTAAACTTTGTGCAATTTATGCGCTTACGAAATTGACATTAATCAATGTCATTGTTATATAAAGTATGAATTTGAATTCGCTTTTTGGAACTATAAGCTTTAAACATAAAGCATCTGTCAAAGAACGAGAAACTTACCATCTTTAGATGCGGCACCCACTAAGCAGCGGTCCGATTTTATCTCCGCTTTTATCTCTGCTGTGACATCGTCTGCCTGTCGTAAACATAATTATGTGGAAAGGAGTTGAAAACGGTGAACCCGTGGGCGGTTTTAATCTGAGCATCATGCTTTGTGAACACCAGCACGTGCAAGGGACAGATAACACTTATTTAGAAGAACGTCTCATCTTGAAGACAACCTAATGTTGTCGTAATTGTTCATACTAGGCGGTCTACGATAGGAGGTATTTAGTTTCTCGGCGTTTTAGTATCAAAGTCATGGGTATCTTTATTGCCTTTGCTTTATAACCGTAGGAGCCGTAGATTTTGACCCACTTAGGTCAGACTTACCCTAACCATCATAAATATATGGAGGGCGGACTTTCTGTTACACGGATCCCCAATTTCGTTACACAGGCCTAATAATAGTATTATTAATAAAGGTTCGTTAAACCATTGTGATAATACATACAAAAGGGAAACTATGTTACCGACTCCGGTTAAAAAAATGAAATAATATGAAATAAGACTGACTTTTCATAAGTCATCAATTAAAATTCTATATTTTACCATTAAAATGAGATGTGGCAGTTGGATAAAATCTTTTTATAAAGTTTTGTTTCCTTGAAAGCGAAAACTACATTACACTGTATTTGCAGTCAATTTGCAGGCCAAATCGTGTCGTTCATTATCTTTTCGGTTTTCGAGGCCTTATAATAAACAGTGCAGCTTTGATTCTGGAATAATTGGGAAACAGAAATCCATCAAAATGCGTCATCAGAGGATCACACTTCGTGAGGACATTTAACTTACAAATCCATCATCCATGTTTTTACAATGCATAACACGCTATTGACCGATTCTCCTCTTTAATTATTTAAAATACACATGTCATCCTTCGTTTAAAAAAAAAGAAAATCAATGTTTAACTTCTTGCAGTAAGTTTTATTCTCATCCTAAAATTTCGCGCAATTACATTGCATGGTACTGATACTGAATGTGTACAATCTTGTTGATTCAGATTTAAATCTGGGAGGGTTCAACCATCATATTCGCATGTGTTTTCCTTCTCAGAACGAGGTCAGCCAGAGCCTCGTATTCCTTCCATGCAGTGCTGCCCTCTCCATGGATTGGGAAGATGGGATAGGTTTGCCGGAGAGCGCCTACACCGGGAATGTTTGGGATTATCATTCTAATCCCGCCTCTACTAACGCTTCGGATAACTCCCTTCGGATCGAGTACGCCCTTCGGTTTTGCTTCGCCGTTCTGAATGCCATGCGATAAAGATTTATAATAGGGGATGGCAGATTTTATCATTTAAACAAGATATTGACACAGGGGTGGCAAACGTGAGTGACTATCACTTGCTCACCTTTCAAAAGAAACTAGATTCCTTAGACAAATTAACTCGTCATAATTTACAGACCATGCATTTACAAAACACAAAATCGCGGATAAGATGAAATGTCAGGTGTCAAAAGCTGTTAATTTTCGTGTCAGTATTTCGAACAAGTATCACACCCACCAGTAATGTTTCACAAGAAACATCCCATCAAAAATGTGACTGCATGATAGCTAAATCTACTTGAGTTCCAATTGAAAAGTAACTGTAATAATGTATTGCAATTTACTGAGCTTGATAATTTGAACAACAAAATATTTCAAGTTTACCTTGGGATTTCCGAAAAATTCACCAGGCGTGCTGAAGTAATAGTATTCGCTGATCCCGTTGTAGGCAGTGGAGTTTGTGAACCCGCCTGTTCGCCCATTTGCGTAAACTGTCACATCATTGTATCCTAGTTTAATTATATATATATATATATATATATATATATATATAATTAGAGAGAGAGAGAGAGAGAGAGAGAGAGAGAGAGAGAGAAACCTTTTAACTATTTTGATATTAAAATTGGCTAATGCAAAACACTAGTGGGACATTTACAACATGTGCACCTACTCTTCATGTGTATAGTCAGTCCATATGGATTCCAGTTAGCCAGTGGGTTAAGGTAGGTCACGAAAAGCGGAATGGCGTACGACCAACGCTGTTCATAACTTTTACATACTTTTTTCCCTCCAACAAAGTTGCAATCTTCAACCTTCATCCCTGCTACCTATACAACGAGATACGCTAGGAATGAAATTCACAAGGACAAAGAGTTTTGCTTTTTTTCCTCATAATTCTTCTATCAAAATCTTTAAACGAGAATTACACTCACAATTCTGGAAATGGTTTGAAACGACATTAAGAGACACTTTATATACTAACAATCAAACCCTTCATGTCGAGGTCTACCATATGACAACAGTAACAAGGTTCTGTTGCCTGAAGAAGTCTATGGGAGCAAAACCGAATTCATACTACTTGTCTAGCGTGTGATATAATTATCCTTTCCTTATGTTTGAAAAATATTTTTAATGTCATGTGAACTGCGGTTCCTTAATATTTGTCACCTGATCAAAACGCTGGTGGCAGCTATTTCAAACAAACAGTGCAACGTTTAAGTTAAAGACAACTGCGTTATTCAACAATATTAATTCCCATGTACAACATCTCTTCCAATACGCCCCCCCCCCAAAAAAAAAGGTTAAATCATAACACCCTACCGACGGCTGTGATGTTTGTGCCATGAAAACCGTGTTGTCAGAGAATCCTCTGTGGCGAGCTTTTAGACTTCCGGTTCCGGTCTGTGAAACCTTTGCCCATCTGTGGTAAAATGCGGTGTTCAGCTAAATAAATGGATTGGGGAAACTTAAATTAAAAGAAATCAGCAATTATTTCCAAACTATTATTGCATTTAAATGCTGACATTTTTATCATGCACGTTCGTGCTAGCAGTAATAAAAGCAAAGAAATTCAAAGGCATTTCGTTGCAAGATTCAGTGTCAATGGGAAAGGCACACTCAGGTTGCAACATCTACTTTCAATTTCAAGTTTTGACTTCGATGTTTCCTACGTTTTTACCTTTGCTGCTTTATCGGTGGTAGCGGTGAATGGGTGTGTGGGTTTGGAGAACGCGTCGTCATACAACTTTCCATCGTAGTTATTTGGACCTGGGAAAAAGATGTCAAGTTAACTAAGTCGGACATAGAGTATATTCTGCCAATTACCAGTTTTACCAAAAACATAGCATTAGGCACTGTGGTGTTTAATATTTAGAAAATGAAAGCGTAAGCATATATATATATATATATAAAGAAGGAGTTAAAAAGCCGGTATCCATCTCATGGTCTATACCGCAAGGAATGAAGTTCGCTTGTTCCTTTCACAATTTTGAGGGCATCTTGTTATTATGGTGCGCAACTTACCTGGGACCTGAGACATCAGCTGATCGAGGAATTCATAATCGGAATCAGCGAACTCTGAATTTTCTTTCCACGGACGATTCAATGGATTAAGTTGGAAACTGTGAAATAATGATAAATATGTAAAATCATTAATCCAATGTTAAATGTGCAAAAAAAAGTATTCTTTGCCAATAGCGTCCGTAATCTCTCTCTCTCTCTCTCTCTCTCCCTCTCTTTCTCTCTCTCTCTCTGAAGACGATATGTAATTTCAGGCAGATTGGAAACTTGCTGGTCCATAATCAAACAGCAGCTTTGCCTATTTGAGGTACAGTGTATACCTACTTTTACGTTTAATAAGAAAATTTGCAATGTACGTTGCTTCATACTATTACTAACATTTCTTTATCATCCTTTGATCATTACCTTTTAAATTAATCATTTATCATTACCCTTTAAATTAATCAGCAATCAATTCAAAACAATAAAAAGATATCGTCTGGTTTTTCAAAGGAATATACACTAACATACTTAGCTAACATTTGCCGTGAGAGTTGATCCATTGTCCATCTCCTTGGGGTTCGTATACTCAAGTCATCAACAAGACGGAAAGTGCTGGTGGGGATGTCTTGATTCACCGGGTGACACAAAATTCTGTAGTCCCACGTGGCAAACACGGGTTTACCGTTCTCAAAGTCGACGATGGAGGTCGGTTTGAAGGCATGTCTGTAAGATATGTACATAAAGTCCTGGGTGTATGTGTGTATGAATGACAGTTGTTTATTTTTAAATTGCCCCCAGTGGATGTGTTTATCAAATATCATCAGCGGCTGCTGAGTCCACTGGATAACCAAGACGCCGGAACGCCATGTACTATTGATTGGGGGACTGAAAACGGGATGGGGGTGGGAGAGGGGATCATCATAACTCCTCCGAAACTGAGCGTGTTTAATTTGCATTTATCTTTGAATTAATTGACAACCTAATAGGTCCAATAATTTCATCAATGTAGAACTTTAGTACAAATGGATTGAACAGACACCCTTGTTGTAACGGAAAACATGTTTTATGAATTATTTCTGTTTACTGGCTTCAATTTTTGTTCAACAACATCACAACAATCTACATGATTTAACAATATTACACAAAGTAAAACGGGCATATAGATGATTTAACAATACAGGACTCCAAACATGTACTTAATCACATTTAAGTGCAATAGTATTGATCAATTCAAAATAAACTGGAAAATTTTAACAGAATTTCAGTAAACTTATGCTACTTACCTCTCCAGTGGAATGGCCCCACTGTAGGCTTGGTACCGTGCGCGTTCCTCGTTGGATAAAAAGGACCTATAAAAATAAGGATAATACGTTTATCAAACACAAAACAACAACAGATTGGAGTAACGCCAATAAATTGGTTAGGACGGAGCTCAAACAAATTAAATAAGATATAAGATTAAAGAAATAAGATTTCTTTAGTATAAGCTTTAAAAATTGAATGAACTTTGTGGGTATACCTTCATTTTCAACTCAACTTCTACATGGCTCTTTAAAAGTTAAATCTGCATTTTAAGTGAGAACATATTTCAGATCAAAGGCGCTAAACCCGATCAAATTGCTTAATAATGTTTCATACTATACTGTCCCGCCTCTCAAATCAATATAAAGCATCGTATCTTGATAGATTATACATTGAAAAAATATATGTAACGTTGCGGTGACTATTCAATGGGTGGCCAAAATCTGCTCACTGTGAAAAAGGCAGTTTGTCGTCTCCTTGACTTTTCAGCCATTTGCCTTCAAGGTAGCAAAGAACAGGCTTGAAGTACTTTCTGTAATCCCGCACTTTGTAGTTCTGGTCCCTCCAAGCTTTGAACCATTCTTTCATCTCGGCGACCTGCTCTGGCACAGTTTTCTTAGCTAAGACCTACATACATTGTATGTATAGTTAAGAATGACAGGTATCTGTTAAACGATCATACGAACCAAAAGCGCTGGACTGCTCCACGTATTTAGGACTCTATTTGGGTAAACTAAATTTACAAAATAATTGTTTCAAATGAAATTAAGATGATTGGAAGATATCCCCGCCCTCCAGCAGTAATGTACATTATACAAGTACTTAACAGATAACGAAATAAGAAGAAAAAAAACGGGCGTTTCATAAATACCGTAACAGGTAATGCAGGGTCTGTAGTATAGTAATGCATAAATTAATAATGAGCATGAAAAGCAATTTGACAGATTGCCTTCTTAAACACGCAAATAAAAAAAATGACGACTATGTTCCATGTTTAATCTAAAACTAAAAACGGTGCTACAAGGTTTTATTCTAATAGACAAAGACGAATATTCTTAATTAAATGTCTAGTGTAAAAGGTGTCACAAGCAACAACTCACTGCAAGGTGTATCCAGGACACATCTTAACAACTAACCTGTGGTGGCACTGCCGGCAGAGGCAGTCTTCGGCGTGGACTTTTGAACGTTTGGCCAGGCCTGTACATCATCAGTCCTTGGCCAGCCATGCGAAACTCAACTCCGTTTAACACGGCACTTGTGCCTGACGTGACGAAATAGTCCCTTGCTTGGGAATGTGGGAAAATACCTCCTGCTATCCAATTCATGTTGTGACCTGAAAAGGCAAGAATATAATTTAGATCGAAATCATAAGCGCCCTACAACGGTCTTTGTACAGCTTAGGAGCAATAATTAAATAAATAAATAATTATAATAATAATAAACAGGACGTTCTATCCATTTTAGCCTCAATATAGAAAAACCTGTTTTGTGTATCTGCTTTATCTACTATTAAGCTGCGTCTCCATTAAGCAACATGTCTGCTCCCTCCCCAGACCCCACCTGCAACCCAAAGCAACCATTATCTGTCGCCTAAGGTTGGCATGAAAGCTCCTTCGAATTCTTTCCCTCTTCCTTCTCTCGTTTGTGACTAGGATAGCATAAAAACGTATACCTGTATATACTATTTCTTACTTGACGTATGATATGGTCTTGTTCCAATGGCGCCCCATCTCGCCTGTTTTATTCCTGATCCTCCGTCCGTTCGTGTGCGTTCCGCTATGAACATCTGCTGGAGCTGAAGCTGACGCAGTAAGATATCTACTTTCTGCGTCAGTGTTTTCAGCTTCTCCTCACACACGGTTGGGGTGGTTACTGCCCTCCTCTCTGCGAGAGCGAAACCTTTGAGGCACACGACCAATAGAGCCAATAGCACCTTCTGAAAGTTGTTAAAAGCTTTTGTTAATGATATCTTAGTGCCGTTTAACAGAGACATTTTAAATCTGTTTTGTGCAAAATATATTGCTCACCGTATATGATACTGTCTGCGTTGCCGAAAAAAAATACTATGTGCAATCATTGCACACATAACACCACATGAAGCCTCCTTATTTTATGAAATAATAACATATGAAACGTTGTTCAATTTATAGAATTATGGTGCACAATAAACCGATTTTGTTTTGAGCGCGCTGTTTTAAGTATCAGTTTTTGAAAAAGTAAAACATATGTCGTCGTCGTCGTCGTCAGGTATCGTGCGCCTTTATGTCTGAAGGCACTACGTTCCATCGCCAATTCACCTAGCTCCCTCGTCCGCATCCCCATCCAGCTCTGGATGTTTGAGAACTATTGTGTTCTTTGCCCGCCACGCGCTCTGCTGCCTTCCATCTAGCCTTCCATGATGATTTTCTCTAGCCCGGTGCTTCTCCTAATATGTCCGTAATATGTCAGCTTATACCTCTTATGTCAGATAACGAAAAACCTACCATCTTAGGATACGGCAACCACCAGAGTAACAGTTCGAGGTATTAACGTGGCCAGTTTTATCTTTCCGATGTGGCACCGAAGTCTGTCAACGGCATTATCATGTGGTTAAGAGGTTGAAAACGGTGTGCCTGGGGGCGGACTTAATCTCAACATCATGCATGCGAGGACCAACATATGCTTGGGACAGATAACAGTGTACTCAAGGAACGTCTTCTTTGGGAGACAGCCCAATGTTGCTGTAATTGTTAATACTAGGCCGGTAGACGTAAAGAGATATTTTGTTTCTCAGCGTTTATGTCCTCTAAGATGCTACAAATCAAAACTACTAGAAATCGACGGCAGGTAAAACCATTGCTGAGAAACATGTCCAACTGAAACGTGATTTACTGTGAATTTTACTCGTGATGCTATAAATGAGAAATTTAAACAAAAACGAGTTTGTAGACTGTAATTTGCCAAACACAATAAATACACAAATAAATACAACTGCTCAAAATATGTCAAATATATACAGGGTCAGTGAGACATTCCTGGAACACTGGATGGAAGGAATACGAGGCTCTAGCTGACCTGGTAAACCATCTCCCTTGCACGACTCTCGCAAAACATGATGTTGAGATTAAATTCGTCCAGGGGTTCACGGTTTTCAACCCCTAACCACGATATAGTGAGAACGACAGAGTCGGAGTGCCACTGAGTGGGTGCCGTAGGTCTTTCCAAAGATGGTAGGTATCTCACTATATTCCATACTATATTTAAATTTTCAATAGCTAATACTTAAATATAGCGCGTTCAAGATTCATGTTTTTCATTGACATTGAAAGAAAATCGGTAAAATGCTGATATGAACATGAAACCAAATAACGTCTGCATCGGGCCTATACATTTAACAGCTTTTGATATGTTTTCATTAATAAAGTTCGTTGTTATTATGATGCTGATAAAGTACATGTACTGTTTATCGATAAATTGAAAACTTAGATATAAGAAGTATACGGCAGCAGGAGCAACTTGATACTGGTACACGTATTATTATTATTATTATTATTATTATTATTATTATTATTATTATTATTATTATTATATGTCTTATGTGCAACGGCTATTTTAATATTCACATAATATTTTGGGAAGGCTAATAGTATCAGATACGATAGATTCAGATACGATAGATTTTTTTACAAATAATTTACAAATAATTCTTTTAAGAATAAAAATATTTTTTACAAAACAGTCAACAATATTCATATGTGTCTGTTGATTTAACGGTATTAAAATATAATTGTCGAAAGACATAGCCCTTTAAAAAGTGTCTGTCTACTTTACAGAAGGTGCTTTTAGCCTTATTGGCCGTATACCTCGGCGGTCTCGCTCTCGCAGAGAAGAGGGCAGTTACCACCCCAACCGTGTGTGAGAAAAAGCTGCAAAAACTGACGCAGAAAGTAGATATCTTACTGCGTCAGCTCCAGCTCCAGCAGATGTTCATAGCGGAACGCACACGAACTGACGGCGGATCAGGAATAAAACAGGCGAGATGGAGTACCATTGGAACAAGGCCATACCATACATCAAGTAAGAAATACATGTAGTACCCCAGTAAGAATTGTATTTGTTATATGATTTCACAAAAGAGAGAGAGAGAAAATGGGGGAAATTGGCCGGGGATTTGTGCCGGAAAGGCAGCTGCTATTCTTCGCGTCAACCTTTGAGGCGCCATGGCAGTGCTCGTTGCTGTAGATTGCACAAGACAAGTTGCCCAAAGGACACAAAGGACGCACATGGGGATTTCTCTAAGAAATTTCTCAAAACCTGCACAATGTTCGCAGGAGCAGGGAGATTATTTTTCGATCGATATTAATTTGGTTCTTTCAGGCCACACCGTGAGTTGGGTGGCAGGCGGCCTGTATCCATTTACCCAGGCAAGGGATTCTTTTGGCACGACTGGCACCAGTGCCGTGATCAACGGAGTTGAGTTTCGCATGGCTTCTCAAAAAACAATATTGTACAGGCCTGGTCAAACGTTCAAAAGTCCACTCCGAAGACTGCCTCTGCCGGCAGTGCCACCACAGGTAATTTAATTGTTTTGACACACGCACACGGCATCTGTCCATGATGCTGTGTGTAACACCTTCGCTCTAATTCTCATTTTACTATTTGAATGAACCCTTATCATGCCAACGTGGGCCATTGGGTTAATTTTCGATTTTAGGGTTTTTTCAAGAGCTATAATTACTAGCTAGTATATCTTGCCTTCATGGTTATTTCGCATATGGCTATTCATCAAACCCCTTCAGGGTAGCCGTAGCCGGGGGGGGGGGGGGGGGGTTTGCGGGGG
>NW_019775492.1:91089-119778 GCF_001039355.2 Lingula anatina | reverse complement strand
GGGAAAAGGTCCACTTTTTCAGAAAAAGAACCCCCCTTTTGAAATTGCTGGCTACGGGCCTGCCCTTCTATAATTTAAGGGCTCTTTCTGTAACGTTACTATGCCTATTTAGTTAACATGGAGTATGTTGCCTAACACTTGGGGAAAATCCAGCGTGTTTGGGTCGTATATCGTTTAACAGACACCCAAGCTTTTACTGTAGGTCTTAGCTAAAAAGACTGTGCCAGAGCAGGTCGCTGAGATGAAAGAATGGTTCAAGGCTTGGAGGGACCAGAATTACAAAGTGCGGGATTACAGAAAGTACTTCAAGCCTGTTCTTTGCTACCTTGAAGGCAAATGGCTGAAGAGTCAAGGAGACGACAAACTGCCTTTTTCACAGTAAATAGATTCTGTCTACACATTCGTTTTTTTTCAGAAAAAAAGAGACAAGCATTGTTAATTGTAATATATTTAAAGCTTTCGAAACGGCCTAACTGCCACTGGAATATAAGTTCACCTAACATCCTGAACATTGCAAATTCCGTTTTACCAGCTTTTAGAAAACATATTAATATGTCTTATTTTAAGTACATGTATAACTATTTAAAAAAAGATTTATCCCTATTATTATCTTTGTGAAGCTTCAAGCCGTTGTTGCCTTGAAATCAATAAACGTCTTATGCTTATTATTAACTTTTTTGTTTAAGGTCCTTTTTATCCAACGAGGAACGCGCCCGGTACCAAGCCTACAGCGGAGCCATTCCAGTAGAGAGGTGAGTCTTTAAAAAATTCGGTTTAAGTATTCCAGTTCTTTTTGAATATGTCTTTTAGATATTAACTTAAATACGATATCTTTAAACTTTTTAATATATTATTGTACAAAGAAATTGTCATTGAAAATACATACATTAAGATAACCCCTCCCCCCTCAAGTATGACATAAATATATCTATCCATGGCTTGATATGCCATTTTTAAATCTTACAGACATACCTTTAGACCAACGTCTATCGTCGACTTTGAGAACGGTAAACCCGTGTTTGCTACTTGGGACTACAGAGTTTTGTGTCACCCCGTGAATCAAGACATCCCCACAAGCACCTTCCGCGTTGCTGATGACTTGAGTATGCGGACACCAAGGAGATGGACTCTGGCTCAACTCTCACGTAGTGATATAGCCAAGTTAGTGCATGTTGTTATGAAAAAGTCAGACACTCCCTTCTCCGTTTCTTTGCACTTTCAGATTATTAAATTTTAGGGCATTATTCTATATTGATTGCTAAGGTTCAGTGTCATTCAGACAAAGCCACAGAGGTGGTACACGTTGTAGTATGCAAAATTTAAATGAGTATTGCTAAATAGATGATGAATTAAAATTCATTTGAATATTTGGGGGTCACAAACAATTCTTTTATAAAGCACTAGCAGGTATATCCAAAAGCTACTAGGACTCTGGACAGGCAGGTATTCAATCTGAAATTGTCTGAAATTGCATATCGCCAACACACACACACACACACACACACACACACAGAGAGAGAGAGAGAGAGAGAGAGAGAGAGAGAGTAGCCAAACAAATTTGTTAGCTATCTTTGTGCACATTTTACATCAGAATTATATATTTATCACAAATCCACAGGTTCCAGCTTAACCCACTGAATCGGCCATGGAAAGCAAATTCAGAGTTCGACGACTCCGATTATGAATTTCTCGATCAGCTGATGTCTCAGGTCCCAGGTAGGCTGTGTAACAAAACCCTCCTGTACTGGAGTTGGAGCCTGGTATAAATTAGAAATTAATAAAATTAGGTTTATAACTCGTATTTTTTTCTCATTGGTTTTGGATAGGGCATACCTGGCTGAAATTTTCCAGAATTATTCATTTTTGCTCGCTGTAGAAAGGTCTTATACATTGTGTGATTTTAACAAACATGGGCACCACATCTTATCAACATAATGTCCTTTTTTTTTTAATGGATAAAGACATTTGCAGAACAACTAGAATTAGATAATTTTAAAATTGTGAATTCCGTATAAATTCCCTATTTTGCCGAAATGGCCATGAAAAAAGGCAATTATGTAGATTAAATTTAGAGTATATCCGAAGTCCCTGTAACACCGATCTTGTGACCACTCAGAGAAAGAATTTCGCTCGCCCTCATCCCTTCAACGTTGGGGCTTTGACAATATTTGATAGACAAAACCAAATTAATTTGTCAGTGTTATTCAATTTAGAATATTGCAGCCTTTTCCTTTGTGGCATATTATTTGTGAGAGTGGACAAAAATATGTTCTCCAAGCAGCCCCAATTTCAGTGATCGAAAATGGGCGACGTTCACTATTTTGAATTGTAGGTGCTCGCCTTTCCGTTCTGCAATGGTTGCGCTTTTTTTTAAAGAGCTTTAAAGAGTCACCTATGTTTTAAAAGCCAGTGTATGCTTTAAAAGCCACCTGATTGCTTCGATTGGGAACTTATAGTTGGTAGTTGCCGGATAAAGATTTTCTTGGTTCACCTGACATTTTTTCTTTTTCCTAGGTCCAAATAACTACGACGGAAAGTTGTATGACGATTCGTTCTCCAAACCAACCCACCCTTTTACCGCTACCAACAACAATGCTGCCAAGGTGAGAATGAAATAAAGACATATTCAAAACCGTGCCCCCTTTGAATTGTAAGTCTAATGTTGATGGTCTAGATGGTCTTCGGAGTCCCCTGACATATTTATGCTCTTGTCACTACTAATATTTCACATGACTAAAATAGAGCCATCGATAATACTTTGAAAATAATTTAGGGATTCAAAATCTACCTATTTGAAAGAGCACCCTCAGTTTTTTCTCCTTTAGAACATGTCTTTTAGTTGGGGATAAACTAGCTCTCATGAATACATTAAAATTTTTTTCAATCCATTTATCCAGCTGAACACCGCGTTTTACCACAGATGGTCAAAGGTTTCACAGACCGGAACCGGGAGTCTTAAAGCTCGCCACAGAGGATTCTCTGACAACACGGTTTTCATGGCACAAACATCACAGCCGTCGGTAGGACCTAATGTTTTAAGTGATATGTATTTTTGGATAATTGAAATTGAAATGTTTCCAAGAGATTTCTGATATGGGAATTAATACGCCGTTAATGGACACAGTTGGTTTTAATTGAAACCTACCACTGATTTGTTTGAAATGCATGCAGTGCTATTTTTTTAAATTATTATTATTTTTAATTTTTTTTTTTTTTTGGGGGGGGGGGTATTTAATAATTAAAATACACGAGCCTTTGATAAATATGTCCCAAATATTTATGAACGGAATATTCAATGACATGCTAGACACTGACGTACAGATGGAGCTCATACCAGCTGTACGGCAATGTCTAGCACGTGGTCATGATGTTGTTACCGCTTTGTGTTAAACTACATTACATGTAGTAAATGTCCACGTACAACTGGATGAATCAAGATTTGATATCTCAAACGTGTTTACATAGACATGAATATGTCAATTTAAACGTAAATGTATATAGATACTCGTACTTTAAGTATTTCAGTAGCAGAGCTTATTAAAAATTGAGAGGATATATTTCACATCACTCTAGATACAGCAATAAAGATACATTTACACATTGCATTGTACAGTAATTCATATTACCTTGTCCTCATTTTACAATGATTTATGTCGTATTAATCTTGTATAGGTAGCAGGGATGAAGGTTGAAGACTGCAACTTTGTTGGAGGGAAGAAAGTATGTAAAAGTTATGAACAGCGCTGGTCGTACGCCATTCCGCTCTTCGTGACCTACCTTAATCCACTGGCTAATTGGAATCCATATGGACTGACCATACACATGAATAGTAGGTTCATGTCATATTTATGATAGTAACTGCCCTGTGTCTTTTACAAGTACATGTATATTTTCCAATGTTTGCGCTTAAATTAATTTTTTTCTTCATTATGATATTAGTAAGAATTTCTTTTATTTAGTGATAAGTAATAAAACTTCTGCAAATACTTTAATACATGAACATGTATGTCGACTCAGAAGCGGGATTATGGATTATAAGTTTCTGATATTTAATTAATTAGGTTATGATGACAAAACGGTATACGACAAAGGGCGAACAGGCAGGTTTACAAACTCCACAGCCTACAACGGGATCAGCGAATACGTTTACTACAGTACGCCTAGTGAATTTTTCGGAAGCTCTAAGGTATACTTAAATAAGTTTGTCGCTTAGTGGAATTTAGCGTGTGGCTACAATTTATAAGCTAATAACTAATGATTACTTGTCAGACTGCAATATTAGATATGACAGAAAACTTTTCAGTGAGAATTAATTTTTGAGATCAAGCTACTTGTATCAGTAAGCGATTGACAAAATAATAATAAAAAACAGCGTATGGCAGTTGTCATTTGGTCTTGTCTCATCGATTGTTTTTAAACGCGTTGTATGTTATGAATAACTTTATCTACCCTGTATTTGTATTGATTTATTCAAATGAAGATGTCTTAATTTTCGCTTACGTACGTCACCCGCTGAGTCTATATCTGCATTAAATGGTAATGGCTTTCACCAACAGTAGATGTTTATCGTGCGAATTTCAGTATGGCGACGCAAGACCAAAGGGCGTGCTCGATCCGAAGGGAGTTATCCGCAGCGTGAGTAAAGGCGGAATAAGAATGAAGTTGCCAAACATTCCCGGGGTAGGCACTCTCCGTCAAACCTATCCCATTTTTCCCATCCATGGAGAGGGCAGCACTGCATGGAAGGAATACGAGGCTCTGGCTGACCTCGTTTTGAAGAGGAAAACACATGCGAATATGTTAATTGAACCAATATCGTATTAATTCTACATACACATTATTGTGCCAATTTAACTAAAAGCTCTGATTTGTAATTTGTGCAATATTTCTGGGTAAAAATAAAATCGACAGCATGCAAGATTTTGTTAATTTTCTTTCCCAAATTATAACTTACTAGTATGAGTTGGATGAAAATTTGTCTAAAACGAGTTAAACTTTTACATGCGCAAAAGGACCAGATGAATAAAATGGGTTTATATTTTTGAGTTGAGTTGATCCTCTGGTGACGCGTTTTAGTCGATTTCTGATCAAAGTTAATCAGGTTTCAAATATACTGCTGAAGAGAAGGTTGCATGAGACTGGCTTTATAAAAGAATTTTATTCTAAACATTAGTCTCAATCTTTAGATATTTTTTCTACTTCAGTTCATGGTGCATCCGCAGGTGGCCATTTCATAAAATTTATTAACTTATAAGGTTTCCTATCTGGAATTTTCTCACCAATCTTCTCCTATTCTAGAATCAGAGAGAGAGAGAGAAAGAGAGAGAGAGAGAGAGATCTACATGTACTGTATGTGAAAAGACCGTGATCGGTTAATCACAGCTTACGAATGAGCAAATAACGATTACTGTACCGTGCGTTGTACCAGTACATTATTGAAATAATCAAGAATAATGGCTTGCTAATACTAATATATCAACATTCGTCCGCTCACTCATATACGCCATTGATATCTGTCCATTACCACTTTAAGACCTGAATATTACTTCCTGGAACTGTTCTATTTATGTCTTCTGGGATATCCTGTTTGCTGCAAAATAGAAGTACTTAACACATAAATACCGGAACGATTCAACATAACATGAAGGCAGGATTCATCTGGGAAGAGGCGAGCATGTAAGTATACAGTGGCATAACGACGTGTAAATTAGATCAATAGAAAGCAAAAAAAAAAGTTCTCGAACTGTCGGTTTATTATTGGGAATTCAAACACATCATACAAATACGCCTCGTGTGAAAAACTGAAAGCTTGTATTCTTGGGATACTGTTTTTACCGACAATAAAATATTTAAATATTAGGCATAATAGTCGCCAACCATGGAAAACGGTGGCAGTGCTGGATTTAATAAAATTTTGCAGAGTGTCGTACTGTACATCTATAAAACATTGAGCCGTGGCTGAAGCCCTGAGTGTACTTAAAAGAATTTAGTACAGTCACGTAAGAAGCTTTGAATGACTAAAAACTGCATTAACCTACCCTCCACCAGGGCGGCAGATAGGCACATTTTCCACCAACCAGTTAGAAGATTACCAAATTAAGCCAGATATATTATCTGTGAATATCTAGTGAAAAATCAATCAATGGACCTGGTAGAGGGCATAAACCTAACCTCTGATATCACGGGGTGTGTGTGTGTGTGTGTGTGGGGGGGGGGGGGGCTCTAAATAAGTGTACAAAATGACAGTGAAGGCGATACAATATTTTGTAACAGACTACTAGATGATCCTGTGGTCAGAGAGAAGCTTTAGCCTATCTCCGACAACTACGTACTGGTGCACACCTGTCAGTACATGTGTGTGGGACTCAATGAAAGAAAAATGTATCCAGCTGTAAATAATGTCACTTAACTCAGCTCAGGTTTGACAGTAAGAAATTACCCAGAAATCGTGCCAATTAACACAATATTTCAAGAATCAAGTCACATCAGAGAGTGAGCTGTTACCATGCCCACAAGATCCTTTTCGTTCGGGACGACGTAAACAAACATGTTTTCAAATTATTAGAAATGTACAAGACCATCCCTGAATGATGCCAAGTTACTTAAATAAATCCGCTCTTCATATCCGGAATACCTCATTTGTAAGAGCTTTCGTCGGTGATACTTTCATTCCGGGTCCAAACAAGTGGCCCGTTGTGTGAGAAAAGGGGTTAGCAACTATACCAATTAATGGAATTCAGTTAACTTTTTTCCACGAATAACCTAAAAATTAAATATGCCTACGTAAATGTGCAGGAGGACACTTTATGGGGGGGGGGGGGGGACTATTACTGGTACATACGTAAGACCTGAGTACCGCTACAAAGCCTAAAAATGGAGAAAAAAAAAGAATACACAGAAACAGAAAATTGACATACACTGTTAAAGTTATATAAGGCTACTCATTTACCTTAATTAACTTTTAGCTCTTTAGAAAGCCTTTTTTTTTACCTTTTACGTTTTTTTTTAATTTTTGTTTCAGATTGAGGCAATGATTAAGCAGAAGATACATGAAGATGACGCGATGGGATTTTCTGAAAGTCCTACTTGTACCACTACGTGCATGAAGACAGTGACGCCAGTACCCCTTCAAACAACTAACAACAATGACAAACAGGAAATGGAATCTGAGAACTATGCAATTCTGAATATCACAAATGAAGAAAGGACAATAACAGGAAGTGGGCTGTCATCAAAACCTTATTCGATCGAACCAATCAAAACAAGCACAGACACGGATTCGCAAAACTACGTCACAAGTCCCGGACAAATTAGCGCTGATATAAAAATTGAAGAACTAGGGAAGCTGGGAGTATATAGTCCTCCTTATAAATCCACAACGTTTCCTTTCCCAATCGTCAAAGAGATTAAATCAAAGCAAAGATTATCGAAGCCCCAAGTGATCATGGGATCGATTTCCTGTCTAATTAACCCTCTGTGTGGAGCATTCTCTTTGCTATTATTATGTAAGTAAATGCAACCAATTAATCCTTCCCTGAATTAAGATTACCAAGATAACTTGTGAATATATTTGCTAATTAACTCAATGTTTGATACAATAGCATTGATGTTAATATGGAAGTGAATGCCATCTACAATTACGTTTTACAACGAGAAAGAAAAATCAGCGAGCGCCAAACGATGTCCAGCATGTCTGTGTGTGTGTGTGTGTGTGTGTGTGTGTGTGTGTGTGTGTGTAGGTGTGCGCGCGCGCACGCGGGTGTGTCGAACATCCACATTCTTTAGTTTCTATACAGTTGTAAAATATAGGGAAGAGCGAAGACCTATATTCTAGTTGCAAAACAACCGCATAAATTTATCACATTTCCGATTACAGTAGTCGCTTTGGGAAATCTGGAGTATTCTAACCATTTCGTGGTTGAAGCATGGAAACCATGGAAATGATAAATGATTAATGGGCGCACACAACACACACATGTACATATGCGTGTATTTTAACAGTGCATGTAAAAAGATACGACTCTTTTATGTAGCAGAAAGAATGAAAAATAATAGTGAAAAAAAATGTCCCAAATTAACACAATATGCACTGGTGGCCGGGTATGGTTTTATAGGAAATTATTTATATGACGTATGTTTTTAAACATTCAAAATTCAGTCTCGCTTTCCTACCCGTGATATCCTAAGAAAACCAAGTTACCAATGAGTCTTAGCAGTTTTATATTTGTTTCAGGTACATCGACTAGACTAAAGACATCTGAGCGTAACCTTCGCCATTCCAAGAGATTACAGGTGGCCTCCTTTCTCATAGGACTTCTTGGAATCTGCTGTACTTTGGCCGCCTTGGGAATTGTTCTGGCTTTGCGGTACAACGATGTGATATGAATAAGTGGAGGAAATCATACAAAGCAATACATTTTCTTTAACAAACTTGCTTTGTTACCTCCGCCAAGGAGGTTATATTTTCACCCCTGTTTGTTTGTTTGTTTGTTTGTCATCAACATAACTCAAAAAGTTATGCATGAATTTCGATGGAATTTTCAGGGTAGGTCAGAAATGGGTTAACTTAGAAGTGATTAGTATTTGGTGGTGATCCGGATCAATTATCAATCAATAATCAAAACTATCTCAAATTTAGGGGTGAAACGGCATTGGATGGAGACTTTGCTGCCTTGGCGGAGGTCTGCGCTCTCTGAGTGCTTTTCTAGTTATATGATTATCATTGTCCACTTTTTTACAGTATTACTTCCATCTTTATTGGTAATTTTGTTATGGACCGTAGAACACTTTGCTATTTCATACGTCAATCCAATAAGCTAGGTAGATAATTCTTTTAGACCGTTATTTCATTATTATGTTTTTGTATGCAAGGAAAGTAGTGAACTGCCACAGTAGCGAACTGCCTTCTGATATCAGGGGCCTCTAAAATAGTATACAAAATGAAAGAATAGACGAAATTTTTGTAACAGACTGCTAGCGGATCCTGTGGTCAGAGAGTTGTAGTAATTGAAACCGATAGCTGTGGAAGAGGCTACATGTACATGTATGGATTACCTAATATTATCACGACTGGTTCTAGCAAGTGCCTTAAGAGGCTCCAATTAAGAAGAAAGAAATGAGAGTAATTGCTTTTTGAAACATGGCGTACTGTACACATGTTTGCAATGGAAATCCGAGAAAACCTTGAACTGTGTTGTTTTTCATGTAACACAATCTAGGAATTGCTTTTATCGATCTTTCCATGTAACAAATAAGGAGAACGTCATTATTCCGCGAAATGG
Organism: Lingula anatina; assembly: GCF_001039355.2. The sequence goes on along the minus strand of NW_019775492.1, from coordinate 110,497 downwards.
TCATTAAGTCATATTAATTGAACGGGGAATATAATTTAATTACAGAAACAGGTGGATCGACGTTTGCTTGGCAGATAGAGCTAGGGCACCAACAAGAGGCTTCATGAGTCAATGAAAATAAGTAAAGATGATACACATTTTATTTGAATACCAAAATGCAAATGTTGTTATCATATGTATCATGTACATACCCTCCCGCTCGTGAAATTATTCCTCCATGCCATCCGTTGTTCAGGACATTTTGCTCCCGCCTTTTAGATACTGCAACAAACAATATTTTAGATAATAGAAAAAAAATATATGTGTGTATATTAATAGCTATTATGTATATATATATTTATAACTTGCGCCCTCGCACACTATAAAAAAAGAACTTTATTATCACTTAACCTGACTATTCATACACAAGTGATAACTGATCAAACATTGATATATTCGCACTGTACATGTAGCCTACACAAACAACAAATTTGATATATCATATTATTTTCTGTTATATTTTATCCAATTTAAATACTCATATATGCAAAATGCTGTTGATTATATAAGAACTGTATATGAAATAAAATAAGCGTTATTTAGTTATTTGAAATTTCATAGCGTTGTAACTGTAGTTTTAGTGGGTAATCAAAAAGCTGTTAAACCACAGTCGTCACAATACACCGACAATGACCGCGAGCAGTAAGGCATGGCTGAGCGTAGTGATGACACTGGATAGTTATGAATTTCAACGTTCTGCTGGATCTAGATCTGCGGACGAATAAAACCTAACGTAATTGTGATCAGTAGATTTTATTTGTAAAATTGTTGGTGTGTTGTAGCATCTTAGGCCGCATTCACATCGAGTTGAGCCATGGCTCTACAAAGCCACGACCTAAATATGGCGGACCGGACGTACATGAAAGGGAAAAGCCTAATCTTTTAATAGTCTCTCCGCCTCTCACACGCCTCCCCAGCTTCCGGGCGAATGGAACCGAGATTTAATGACTGTACCCCCGCAGGACCGACGCGTGGGGAGGCGTGTGAGAGGCGGAGAGACTATTAACAGATTATGCGTTTTGTCCTTTCATGTACGTCCGCCATATTTAGGTCGTGGCTTTGTAGAGCCATGGCTCAACTCGATGTGAATGCGGCCTTAGACGGTGCAGTATAGTTCATTTAATGTAACGGAAGTGGAAGAGAATGAGAACAGGGTAGTGTTAATCTGGCTAATTAAGGCCCCACTCTGCCATAATTTATTTTTTCATTGGACAACGTCGACGAGCAAAAGACGGAATGGTAAGAGTAAAGAGAAAGAGGTAGAGTGAATGTGTGTGTGTGTGTGTGTGTGTGTGTGTGTGTGAGAGAGAGAGAGAGAGAGAGAGAGAGAGAGAGAGGCGCACCTACAGGTACAGTATGTGTTACGACATACCCCGGTTAGGTGCACATCCGCTTGACTTAAACTGTTTATCTGGAGTGGACTGTATCCGCTTTACCTAGTTACAAGGACCCAGGATATGTCGTTGATATGTACACCTGTCGTTGATATTATTATTATTATTATTATTATTATTATTATTATTATTATTATTATTATTATTATGTGGAGAAAATAGTAATACTGAAGAGAAAACGATGCTGCCAAATAAAAGAATAGACACATACAGTACATGTACTCAGTACAGTGTATTTGCCTCGCGTTTAGAGTTTACATCTGGTATAGGATTTAGCAGAAAACGTTGGCCAAACTGTGATCTAGTTATGGGCATTTAATAGTGCTGCACCTTCGGGTACAAAAGCATTAATAAGGTTAATGATGATGAGTCTGTCTGTTGTTTTACATCAAAGAACGCCCTTATATGTATTTAGAATGATTTATAAAGAGTCCTAAGAATGGAAGTCCATCACAGTTAAGGGTTAGTCGGAGTACATGTAGGCCTATTGGGGATATTGTAGCCTATAGGAAGAATGTCACCTGCACATTGTACAAAGAAATGGGGAACGGACTAGCCTGCCTAGCGGACTACATGTACCAATATAGGCCCGTTCCTGTCACACTGATATCCCTTCTCCCCCCAAATTGAACTTTTCTAAAAAAAAAAAAAAAAAAAAAAATCTCTAGAGAAATTACGAATCATAACCCGGTCTGTCTATGCACTTTGTTTCGATGTTTTAGGCTATAGGCCTACTGGGGCCAGCACATGTGCATGCACTTTTCCTAATCAAATAATTTAATTTAAATTACTTTTAAATAACTGACCGTTACTTAAGCCAAGGAGTTATAACAGTTATAACTCCTTGCTTAAGCCTATTAATTATAGGCCTACCATCGCCAAAATTTCGTGAACATTTTAAGCGGAAATAGGACATCAGGTACTTTTATTCGAGCCCTTTAATCGTTTTAAGATCGTTTTTAATAATGAAATGGGATGGATATGAATAAATTCTACTGGTACGAAATGACATTTTCTATTACACTTAATTAGCTATTAGTCTACACCATTGGTAATTTCGCCTATCTTACATGCTACAGGGTAATATACCTATAACATATGCGTTTAGAGTCAGAAAGTAATTGGTATTGCTAAATGTAAGTGACAAAAGATTTGGGTATGCCATCAGCACGGTCAGATTTAAATTTTAAAAGATTAGCAGTTTCTTAAACAAGATCGTGAACGTCAGGAAATTTACCCAATCCTCATTTGTAGCTCTGCGCATGCGTAACCTTGGATGACTTATAAACTTCCTGTGGTGAGTCAGACGGAAATTTGGAAAATTTGCGCAACATTCAGCGTTCGGGATTTATATTTGGGACAAAGAAACGACTTACAATCACCGAAGAAACAAGTAAAAGAAGCGGTAAGTACTCTGTATAAAATTAATAGTTATATTTTGTGATTCAACTTGATGTCAGATCTACAAACATATAATGGTCGTGATTTTTAGCGTTTTTTGAAGAGTTGTGTACATTTACGACGCCAGATTTACGTCACTGAACGTAAATGTCAGGTCAACTTGGAGTTGATCATTTACGAGCACCAAATTTAAGTTGTAGTTACTTATTCCACCAGTATGTGTATGTTACACTGGTGGAGGTATTAAGTAAATTCACGAAGGAACGGTAGCTGGGATATGGCTTCGTTTTACGCTGACTGAAATGACAGTGTTGTCTTCGAACCATAATAAATGGTCTACAGCAGTGACACAACTTGCGTTTTCATTGTTAAATACGACGTTAAACATGGACAAAGTCGATGTGGTGATATTGACAACAGCGAGCCATAATGATACGAATGTATGATAACTAGTCGTGTGCTGTAGAAATATCACCGTTTTGGATAGATCTATATCTGAAAAGACAAAGGACTCACTGAAATCAAAGATGGAGTTGCCCTCAGCCTTTTTTGCACCAAGTGACATTTATTTAGGACAAGAATTTAATTTGTTAGCATTTTATTTGACATCTGCACCTGCTGCTGTAAATCAAACCTTTTATAACCACCAAGAAGATACAGTGGACTGAATATACCAGGTGGAGTGATCATAAAAGCAACTTCTAAATGTATGTAGTTTTTTATGACACTATACCATCCCCCCCCCCCCCCACACACACACAGACACACACTTACTTCCACAAAATTACTGCCTTTATTTAATTTTGTTATGTTAATGTATTAACTATGTTTTTCTTTATGATATCTTGTGATGGGTATTTTTCTATTATATTATATAACACAGTATCTCCATTCACAATTTTACTAGGCCATATGTAAAGTAAAAAATTAATTTGTCTTAATTGCCCATTAAATGACAGTCATATTACAGTATACTTTTAGTACACATGTAAAGTATACTTTTAGAAAACCAGAAAATTTCAGATTTTGGTCCTTCTTGGTTGCTAGTAATTGAAGTAGTACGTGGATGTGGAGGATTTTAAACAGTACTTCTATTGCAGGCATTTTCATGCACTGTTTCATATCAAGAAATGTCCAGATGCAATTGTCTTATCAAATCAGTGAGCCAAGTTGCCAGACTGAATTATAATATTGAGCTATATGAACAACAGATATATTGGAGTGTTGCATGTCATTTGTGTTGCACCACAACAAAAAAAAATAATAATAAATAATGGCAGCACAAACCAGAAAAACACAGTAAATAGTGTGCAGCTGTGGTCATGATGGATGTCGTGGTATTTGTGCCTTGGACATAACATTTTCAACTGTTAATAAATCGACCATAAGTAACAATTTTTGAAAAAAAAAAGAGATTTCAGGGCTTGGGATTTATAAAAGATTTAGCTGTAATATGTAAATTCATGATTTTATAGAGTGTTCATTTTGAAAAATGTGAAAAATTGCATTGAGAAAGAATTCTTATTTTTGGGATATGACACTCAAAATTAATTTCATTTGCAAATTTTCTGTGAGACATCAAATATTTAATGCCCTTAATAAGGATAACACATGAAAAATTAGGTGAAATCTCAAAAAATTAGGAAATCAATAGTTTATCAAAACTCATATTTTCCATCTTTGGTGCTGATATTTTAAGTAAATAGGCAGCACTGCTCTGCGTCTGTCATGTTGTGCCTGGTTTGGTCTGATGAGTATCTATGCATACTAACGAGAGTAGCCATGCAAAACAAAACACACTGGTAAAAAAAAAAAAAAACAAGAAATGTTGGGATATAGAATTTCTTGTATCTTTTCACGAAAGTACAATTGTTCATGCAAGTTGGTATTCTTGAAGGTTTGTAAGTAACAGATTTGCCAAAATACAGCCCTGAAGTACTTAAAAAATATAAGTCATACTCCAGAGCAACAAAATATAGCAAGCCAATGCTACTATCTACCCTGCGGCAGTGCAGTTAAATCACTGACACGGAAGAATATATGCTACAAGCCACTTGGAAATAAAGTTCACATCAGACATTTCGGATTGATGTTTTTTTACAGAGGTAGCCATGCAAAACCTTATTTGCAAGATTCACTTAATCTTTTACTGGCACAGTGCAAACAAAGGAGGCTAATCCTAGGTACACATTACCTTTAAATGTATATCTTCAGACTGGATAATGACTACTTCTCATGTATGTGCTCTCACATATGTGGAAATGATGTTATAAAGACTTGGAATTATCTCAACCAGTCGAATTTTTTGTGGAGTGAGGGGGGGGGGGGGTAATAATGGACTTGAAGTATATTTATACACTAAATTATATTACTAGTAAGAGATTGAGAATCAGAAAAAATTCTGTTTAGAACTTTAAATTTACTCAGGCTGGACGAAATAGATTCCACATATGACAGCTGACCATTTGAGTGACATATGAGGAGCAATTTTTTCTCTTTTATTGTATTTGAAGAGATATTGAAGGATAGTATAATGTGGAATGCTCCAGTGCAATTTATGACAGAGATATTGTCATAATATATTTATCAGGGAATTATATTTAACAATTCATCTTGCAAGACATTTGAGATTATGTTGTACTTAAGCTAATGTTGACATACAGAACCGGATTTCGTCATCTTGTTTGACTGTACTACTACAACTGTGTCCAAAATTGATTTATCACCAGTTTTCTCCTGGAAATCCAATGTTTTTATAACATTTTATTGCATGACTGATCAATAAAATATACCAGAGAAGCACACAAATCTAAATGATACTGTTTGATTAATGTCATTTTATTATTTCATATCACTTATTTTGTTGATATTGTCTGACCTACTTTGGCCAGAAATAATTGACTCGGTTGCAGATATCATTATCTAGAGTTAATGCTAGGCCTTTTGTGCTTTATCTGAGCCAGGTTGCTGTAGCCCTGAGTTTCAGATGCATGTTTGCTTTAAAAAATCTTGTCTGATGTCCACCTAAGCCCTTTTCACATTGTGGTGTATACTTGTCCATATCGCAACATTTTGACCGGGTTAAACAAGTTGACAGGTCTTGCAGATGACTCTTACGCAATAGCCAGGCTGTGAATTTGTAAATCTCTCAAAACGTTGCGAAAATGGAAACTGCACGGCACAGTGTGAAAAGGACAAGCCTAAAAACTCACATCCTGGTCTGCAAGGGTTTGTTATTTCCAAACAGATAAGAGGAATTGGGAGGCTTCAGCTACACTGAAATACAGCGTAGCAGTTCAGTGACAGCAAGTTAACTAAGGTGTCAGGCCCGTAGCCAGCAATTTCAAAAGGGGGGGTTCTTTTTCTGAAAAAGTGGACCTTTTACCATATAATCCCCATGTACCTAGGTCAAATTTTACCCAGAGTGGACCTTTTTTCAGCAAAAAGTGGGGTTCTTTTGAACCCCCTGAACCCCCCCTGGCTACGGGCTTGGGTGTTGAACAGTTTTACGTAATTTATACGCATGTGACCATTGCCTTCTTTCATTTGAAAAAGAAATGCTGATGATTTGGGCAGCTACTTAGTTCTTTTACGTGTAGGAACTGTACGTGAGACTCATTCAATGCATAAAGTTTCCAATTACATCATGTGTTGTATACAAATGAGAAAAGAAATGAAACTACACCTGTGTAATTATTTTAAATCAATCATATGGAGAATACTTACGCACTAGTATGTCATTGTGCATTTAAAATACACTTCTAGGCTTTTAAATTGATTATGAAAATGATTTTTAAGTGAAACATAGTCTAGATATGAAATATGAAACAGTCTTTGTCATAATTTTCCAATGTCTAATGAATGCACTTCCATTACCCCGTATTAGTGTTATACATGTTGTAAATTAACTATAAGAATGATTTCCATTTTCATTTAAGCACAATAAGAAAAGCTTCAGTTTTTAACCCACAATCAGAAGAGATCAGTTGCACTGGAATAAAACCACTTAAAAATATTCATTTCAGGAACTATCAAATCAAGAAAGGATACACAATGAGTGAAGTTAGCACAGGAAAAGACGATGCGGTACAGAATGGCAATGTAAAATATTCCCAGGTATCTGGTAAAGATGAATGCATTCAGATGCCTGAAAACCTGGAGAAAAATCACGCAGCAAGCGACCACGAGGACCATGTGGATGAGAGGACACACCTCCAGGTGACGAGTGACAGCGAGGAGGCCCGAAAACTCGAGGATGTGAAAATCTCTGACATTGATGAGCCTTACGCTCCTCCTTATAAACAGACAACTTCTGCTTACGAGAAACCAACCCACTACCCTGTGAAAGGGGGACGCTTGAAGAGGCCAAAATCCTACATTGTGTTCGCCTGGATTTCGATCATCCTTAACCCCCTTTTTGGGATTGTCGCAATTTGCTTATCATGTAAGTATTTGTAAACCCTTGGCCTCTCATATCTATATACTAGTAAGCTTTGTAGGATAAGTAGGGCAGTTGCCAGCTATAGTTCATGGTGGAAGGCGTACATTTTGTCTTGCTCCAAATATCAAGGCTTAAAGGTGTAGGATTGAATAGAAAAACACAGTGTCTGGTTCAAAGATGAGTACCTCGGGTGACAAAGAAGTTGTTGATAACAGCACTGAAAAACCAACTTCCCCTTATGAGAAGCCAACACACTACCCGGTGAAGGGAGGACGCCTGAAGAGACCAAAATCCTACATTGTGTTTGCCTGGGTTTCTATCATCCTAAACCCACTATTTGGGATTGTTGCAATTTGCCTATCATGTGAGTAGTTTGCTTCATGAACAACGTTCACTGCTGGATATCTAGGGTAATTGTAGATTATGCTTATCATGGCCGAATGATTTTGATTTTCTCCATGTTTAGAGGCACATGTACTGTTTAGCTTTGAACAAACTGATAACTAGTATTTATTCTCATTTTCTTAAGAAGGATACCTCAGATGATGATAACATAATATTATCTTTTGGTATCAACCAAAATTCATTTGTTTATGCCTCATCAGTGATGAGGTAATTGGTGAATTTTTTTTCTCATTTTCCTTAAACTCAACATATTGTTAAAGGTGTGGATGTTTTAATCAGGGAGGAAGGTCATTTTCATAAATCCTTGACTCGGGTAATTTGTATATTTAGTACTTAGAGAAAAAGTCCTATAGCCACAATGATTCGAGGTCACCTTGAAATAAATGGATTAATATTGAACTGCTTCTCTGACCATTCCATTGTTTACTTGGCCTATTTATCTGAGTCCTTTTAACCTTCAAAATTTCAGGAAGAGGAATTATTAGGTTACAAATCATTGATAATGCGGTAAAAAATCATACCCCCCCCCCCACCCACTCTACATCAGTTTTAAGATCAGTTTTAAATATGATCCAGTTGATATATTTTATCAGAATGACCCTTGATTCCCTGTATGTACAGTACTTGAAAAAATCTTTTAAAATTCAGCACTATTTGGTGGTCTTGGCATGCTGGTACTATATCTCTTTATAGCATAGAGAGCAGATTCCACATGTATGTAATTGTATAATCAATAAGGACAGCTGGAAATGACAAAGGATGATGAATATGGTAATTACTCCAACTTTTCTATGGGAAAAACTTTCTCAAAATTTGGACATACTTATTGGGTGGTAGCAACAAAATTTGTCGNATTATTCGTACGCTTATTCATTTCTGGCATCGTTTGTTTTTTCGGTTCTTTATTTGTTTACTTACCTCACTGTCTCATGCTTGATGTGTGCATTTTTAACAATTTACGTTTTCTATTTAAATGCATCCTTTCATCCATTCAAAATCACTTGGACATGGAGAATCAAAATCAACGTAATGTAAGTTCATATAAAATGAGTAATGCCACACGATGACTCGTCCCACACGAAGTAATTAACACCAAAACGGCACGGATGAGTACATCTCAAGTCACATCAATAAGTAAGACGACTAATTAAGCCTTTACTTCACAGGTTTCCATCGTGATACGAATGATTCCCAGCCCAGATTGGTTCGTGGGCGTAGACAGTCTTGACCTATGCGAAGGTGACCAATGGAAGGACAAGGTGACCATTCAGCTGAACCCCATCGACGCTGGGGTGGACAAGGGACTGACCTTTACCTCACCAGACTGGCCCAGCAAGGAGAAGATTTCAGAGATCACCAGCAAGAGCCCGAGCCACCCTGCAAGCCCATTCTACTATCCCAAGCTGAACAAGCTACCACGAATTGGAACCTTGACGTTTGAGAAGGCTCCCATCGACATCTCAGATGTTGATAACCTTAGCGATCTGCTTGATGACAATGACTACGTCGAGGAAGAGGGCACATGTAAGAGTTATTTCATTTTATTTCATTCTTTAATAGTTTATCAGAAAATGATATGTTAACGTTTAGTTAAGTGAAAATAAGGAGGAGGTTGCGCACTGACGAATGTCATCAATAATGCCGATGAAGATACAAAATACAAATTGGGCAGCTTTTGTACATTCTGATAATTCAGAAACCTAGTTGCGTTTTGTGGTTTTCTTTAGAAAAATTACATTTAACGGGGCAATATGACAAAAAAATTAAAAAGTAGAAAATGCTCACGAAAGGGGAGACCTGAAAAAGTTACTGTCGTAGGATCAAAAGACTCGTCATAAGGCTGCCTCTTGGTAATCATTGGCGATTACATCCCAGTTATCTGGCTTCCCTTACAACTTCGTTATCCATAAACTGGGCTCGTCGTATTTCATCTTGTGCGAATGAGTGAACTTACTATTAAACTGTATGTGATGTTTCTCAAAGAAAAAAATACATCTTTTCAAATGTTTTTAATTTTCAAACAGCCTTTCTTCTTTTCTTCCTTTCTTCGTCTTGAATACGAAAAATCTGACGGGAATCTAGCCATTATTGGATAACCTCCTAGAAAATTAATAACAAAATCCAGCGATACAAAAAAAACTTTTAAAAAGTAGAGATCAAATTTTCAAAACAGAATCTTGCGGCAAAAATGCTTTATATTAAAAATAACAATATTGGGTGATGATTTTGAAGCTCAAGATTAACTTTTTTACTAAAATAACTGTCATATTTTTCCAGCCACGCCCATAGATTGCGAGGTAGCAGACTGGGGCAAATGGGGCCCATGCCAGGGCAAGTGTAAGACTGGCAGGAAGATCAGGTACCGTGTCGTCGTGCAACCCGCCATGAACGGAGGCGCTGAATGCCCCACGCTGAGTGACGAGGCGTGAAGACCAGGACACTAGCAAGATCAGAAATCCAAGGTTTCTCTCAATGTCGCCAACTTCCACGGACGCTATATACAGCTAGAAATGCTACGTTCAGAGCTTGAGATTTTAATAATATGTTTATCTACGTCTTGTCGCCAGAGGCCTTATAACGAAGTAAGAAGTCAGTGACATTTCTATGTCCGTAAGGGCTCAGTTCTACATTCATTTTTATGTCAGCAAGTGGTGTTTGGCTCAAATCATCAAACTGCTTGATGTCTGTGTCTTGGTATGCACCATATATGCCTTTTTGGAGAGCTACAGATAAAACTAGCAAAAAGTAAAAACATTACACGTGTAAATAATACAGAGCAAAGAGTCAATGAATGTAACTTAAACAACTATTTTTCTGTCGTTCGTTCTGCACTTATTGGTATGCATATGATGTTAAAAACACGACGCGCCACGCAATCCTGATCATTGGAAATACATATAGGCTTATTGCAGTTCTTTCATGTTGACAGCATGTTATGTTATCTATGTAGTGTCAGGGAATGCTTTCATTAAATCATTTCAGATAACTTTGGTGACTTTGGTACTGATGATATTTTAATGCGACTCATTTTCGGTTTCCTATAAAAAGAAAGTTATTCACGCTATTGCCTATCTTAACGCTTCCATCCACCGCGTTTGTTCATAAAAACCTAATGTTCGATCTCCCTTTCAAGATCCCTTAATTCACATATAAAGAGTGCGTTTCTAAGTGCACATTAAACTAATAATCATGATAGGTTATCTCCGTGAGACTGTAATACTAAGCTCAGTGCTTTTAAACCAAACCCTCCGATTGCTTAATGGCGGGAATTGGGAACTCATTTTCGGTTAAGGAGACAAAAATTCAAAAACGAACCACTGGCAGCGTCTGTGTATTGGTTTAGAGATACGACAACGTGAGTTTGACTCTGGTACATGCACATAGAGAGTACGTATTCTAAATGCAATCAAGATCCGTGTTCACCGAGTATTAACATTTTCACAGAGTATCTCAGGTTAGCAGTTGGCCAACTCTGAATCTAAGGAATCACAAAAGCGCATATGAAATTTTAAAATATATTTGTCTCATTTCTTTCTAAGATTCACATATATTATCCATATAATAATTCTATATCATTAACAACAACAAAAATTGTTTCAACTAAATCCCTTGCAACAATTTTCTATCGTTTTAGTTTACTGTAAAACAATAAAGGCACTGGGGCGCTTTTTTTTACCAAAATAAAGTGATACTTGAAATTGATAATCATTATAAGAATTAAATCTGCCGTGTTTATTTAAACCATCAAATCTTCACTAGTAAAAAACGACCTAACGCACAGAGGCCTTTGACAGAGAGGTGAGATATAATACTGGATGTCCGTCAGGACAACAGAAATTTTAAAAATGGAATGATTAAAGGACAATAGGAGTAAATAAATTAAATAATTAAAAATGAAAGATAACCAAGCGGATTTGAATGTAGTGTTTTGAAAAAAAATGAAAAAGTTTTGATAATAACCAAAAGGGAAGGTAGTGAAGTGCGCTCAAAATCCTTTTTTTGTTTCGAGAGGTGTTTCGCAGAAATTATTCGTTCCTTACGACATATGAAATACGCACTGTGTTCTGATTAAATTACTGAAATGTCACTGAGAGCTACAGCTCTTGTGTTTGTCAGCCCTCTGAGGTATACGTGCACGTTGCCGCACGTCTCTTTGTTGCACCTGTTGGTTGTGTCGTCCTTGCACACCCCTGCTGCCTTCATGTGGCAAATATACACGCCCTGCTGCAGCGGACGACGCACCAGGATTGCTGGGCTGGTTACTACCCCCCACATCTAGAGTTGGACTGCTGTGTGATCTTGCGCTCTTTGAGGACTCCTCGGCACTTTCTTTCCTTGTCTGAACTCTTCCGAATAAGCTATCTAATACTTTCCCATCTGTGAGGTCACTATTGGGAGAGGATATGAAAACATCAGCGCTGTTCACTGGTTTTTTGGCAGGCACGATATCCAGCTTCTCAACTTTCCCTTCCAAACTTTGAACATATGTAGCTACCTCGGCATCACATCCACACGTTTCCAGTTCCTCAATAAACCCAGCTAAACCTTGAGACGTAACGCACCCATCCTTGAGTGCGGCCAAGCTTAGGGAAAGTCCACGCATTTGTTGTTCGAACTCATTGTCGATTTTTTCCATTAATTTTTCTTTGTGTTTGCCTAGTTGAGTAACAAGTTTCTCGTAGCGGTCTTCGACTTTCTGCTTTAATCCGGACTTCGAAGTTTCTAGCGACAAGGTTGCATTTTCATGTTCTTTAATAGCTGCTTGGTGTTTTTCTGTATTCCCTTTGACCACTTTCAGCATATTTTGTAACTGGCCTCTGTGCTTGTCTGCTACCGAGGTCAGCTCAACGAAATTGTGTTTGCTGTGCGACTTGACAACGCATTCCCTGCAAATAACTTCACTATCATCAATGCAGTAATAAGTTAAAATTTCAGCAGGATGGCTACGGCATTTTATTTTTCTTCTCTGAAGCATCGTGGTTTTGCTGTCAGCGCTGCTGTAATCTTTGAGCAACATGATCTCGTGTGCTTCGGTAATTTTGAGGGCTTTGTGTGACTTTTCACAATGGCCACATAGCAGCTGATCGCATTCCAGGCAGATGGATAAGGCAACGGTACCGCACACACACAGATTTTCTTCTGTGACATTTTGGAGAAGAGCACGCTTACGTTTTTGTAGTTTTTCCTTGAGATTGTTAGCCAACAGATTAGTTGGAAACCCCTTAGCACCTTCTTCTGGAACTTGAATTTCTTTACAACACACTGGGCAAGAGAATTTCATCTGAAAGCCCGCGGTACCATATTTAGGGTTTAGACGCCGTAAATAATCCTCTATACACCCTAAACAGAACGTGTGGTAACATGGCAGGCCCTTTGGTTCTTTGAAAAGTTCCATGCATATTTGACACGTGAGAAAGTCTTCGTTGATCTGCGTCGAAAGGCTTGCGTATGCATCAGGGGAGGGTTTCGGTTGTGTCTTGGATGTCCCAGGAATCGACATGTCCCCAGACATATTCTGTAATTCAGCAGCCTGCTTGGTGGATTTCCTATCTCTTGAATCTAAAAGAAAGTATGAGACAAGTTTTAGAGCATGACGCGCATTTAGGTGTATCCAAAAAGTCATAAATTATGCACGTTGTCACCATTGCTAAGATGGCACCCGTGACACTTTTAAATGTGGCCCCGAGGTCGCGCGCTGAGACCAAGCCAAGCCGATGCTATCTCTATTCACTTTAATAAAAGGTCTCTAAAGGAGCCATATGAATGTGTTGGCTGATACCATCAGACATACCCCCTACTTACTTATCAAAATGTCCCGTCAAGTCACGAAAAACGAAGCGCTGTTTTTAATATTTTTCCAGCCGTTGTTCTCAACTTACCTGAACTGGCAAATGTACATAGGATACGGGCTTATAACTTCATCGCGCTTTGTGTACCGAGACTATGTTAGCTTACTGCGACCGTGAATAAGGCGACATTCAAATCGACAAGACTTTGCCTTTGTGGCAGATCGATTATATGCTGTGAAGAATAGTGCTCAATAACAATATAAATTTATAGCAGAATACAAAGGCGGTCGCGCGGGACACCTTAACCTACTTAGCCTACCTTAGCTTGACGTCACGGGGACTCGAATCCAGTAACCGAAACTGCATCTAAGTTAAAATATTCTAACAGTTGGTTCTTACTGTCCAGTAGTCGATAAACCCGTTGACTATTTGTTCTCTTTGTCCAGTTCACTGAGCTTAATATACAATAACACGTTTATATCACGAGTTGTTTGTACACGGCGTATGCCATTTCAAATCAAACAATTGATACAGCCCTTGTATTGAATGTTAAAGAAAATAAAGATCTGTTCTCGTGTTTCTTCTCCTTAAAAATAATGAGTCACAACCATAACCACGATGAATCAACAAAAAAGGGGAATATAAATGTCAAAATAGCTTGAGTGCCCACTGCTCATATACAGTATATATATATATATATATATAGGCCTATCATTCAATTTATCTTACGGTCGCAATTTTTGTCATAGTCTTCTTTTTTCTCAATTCAATTATTATTATAAATACGAAAAGGTTATATGTAATTATGCATAGAAATGTCAAAACTTGCAAAATGAATGTTAAGATAGAGTTATTGTGCATCTTTTATATATAAAAGGAATTAGCTGCCAACGTCAAAAACATAGAAAACATTGGTCATCGCCCAATAAATCACAACTCCACACCTCTCTATGGTAAACCATTACATCGCTGGCAGAGACCATATGTGCACACATTTCAAAGCTCTAACGATTACTGTCAAAGTATAAACTTAAAAATCACCCCATTTGAATTATTATTGTTGTTGTTGTTGTTGTTATTGTTCTTCTTCTTCTTCTTCTTCTTCTTCTTATTATTATTAGAAAAACAATGAATAAATTATAGTCACAAATCATTCCTCGACCCTTCCTCGAACTTGGATTCGGTGTTTTGTTCAGTTTCTAATGAAATAACTAATTAGTTCTTAACGAATCATGATTAATTTGCACCGCCACGTCTACCTGATCAATTTCAGAAGGAAGTGTCAACATCAGACACTTTTATTTGAGGAGTTTTATCGTTTATAAGTCTGAATTGGGAATGATAAGCAATTTTGAATGATATTAAAGGGATAATAACTCTTCGTTTCGGCCAAAAAATGAATTTTCCTGGAGTAAACAACAATTTTCCAATACTTACCAATGGTTAATGAATCCGTTTTAACATTCAAAGTTAGTCCCTGCTTTTTTTCTAAAAGTTTTTTTTTGTCAGAGGAGGTCACGTGGTCTAAAGACAAGCTCAGATATCAGAATAATAGCTATAACTGCCGTTTTTGTGGTAAAACAGAATATATTATATTTCTATGAGTTATTCACAATGTTTTTATTGTGTAATATAGATCTCACACGAAGAGTTATTATCCCTTTAAGACAAAAAATATGATGTTGGGACATTTTTAGAAATTTTAAAGTTAAACTTTACTATGAAAAATAAAATTGTTCAGCAAAATTTTCCTTACACAATGACACTTGAGAATTGCTCAGAGAGCTCGCTAGAGGGCAGTTGCATTCAGCCTCAAAACATCGACTGAGCTCATCTTGGGATGTCGTGCAGAGCTAGCAGTCCATTAGTTTAGTTTTAGTTATAAGATGGCATCATTTAATCTTTACATATCTTTAACTTATACTTTTACATATTGATTGATTTATAGAATTATTTTGATAAATAAAAGGAGAGCGAATGCTTTACAGAAGATATTTGAAGTGTAATTCTGGAATTTTTCTAAGGGAAACTCTACGTCAAATGTGATGCAAAGAAACATGGCGAAAGAAAAAAGCATGGACGAGGAGCGTGCGGAAAAAACAGAGGTTTTACTCCCGAAACCTAATATTTCCAGATTCAAGAACAAAATCAGGAGATCTGAGGCCTTCAGAGAGATGAAAAAACAGCAGATAAAGGTACTTTTAGTTTGTTGGATATACCACCACTGGCACAGTACCAACATACAGCTGCTCGACTGATTCTGAGTTCATGAATCAGACTTTGCTTCTATCTACATTAAAAAGATTAATAAATAAATAAATAGATAAATAAGATATTTTGACGTTGAGTAAGTTCATAAACCGTGAATGAGAGGGTTAGTGACAGAAAGCTTGGACCAGTCAGTCGTCAGCTTACATTTGCTTCACATCTAATACAGTAACTTTGCATGTATCCTGCCAAGATATGTACGTTGCCAAAGTAGGTATATCTCAGTAAAGTTGCATGTGACCTGCCAAAATGCTTATGTTGCCAAAGTAGGTATAAGGTGTTAAGTCTCATACTATTTGCCAAAGAAAATGAAACATAGTTCAAAATTATTTTTAAAAGAGAACATTAATTATTTGAAGTTCAAAACATTTTTTATCAGATGGACATCATGACTTCAAAGGTCTGATGAAATCGTAACAATCTTTCCCGAGTACAACATATTATTGGCATGATCACATATTTGAGGACTAATGTAGAGGCCAGTTATTTGGACTAGCTATTATTTTGGTGACAGTAATGAGCTGCACTGTGAGAATATCATTAGAAATACATAGCTACTTTTTCTTCATTTCAGCTGAAAAAGAAAGAAAAGAAAAAGAGAAAGCAAGAAGAAGCTGAGCTTGGGGATCAGGTAATTTGGATAAATAAATAAGAACACTATGGCTCATTTTACTTTTTATGCCTTTGAAGTATATTCGTTGAAGTATATTGGATATGTTGGGTAAAATGGTATCAAGGGAATGATAAGGAGGCTTTGTTAAAAAAAAAAAAGGTGAATAATGATGTTGACAAAGAATAACAATTTAAACCTTACGTAAATTTCAGGCGCCACCCAAGAAAGTTCCAAAAACAATAGAAAATATGAGAGTGCCAGATGAAACTATGGTGAATCCAGAAGATGATGAGGTTTGTTTAGAAAAGTGAAAGCCTTGTTTATAACAAATTTCATTTCCAGTAAATTTGTCACCTAAAGTTGCCACATATTATTTTGCCAGTAAAGAACTGCAAGCAGAAGTATAATCACAGATCAGACCATAATCGGTAACCATGATTGGATTGCTCAACCAATTTTATATGACTGGATATGATTGAATAATTTTTACTTAACAACAGGTGCTACAAGATGAAGCTCAAGATGAGATGGCGTCATACTTCAACAGACAGTCATGCCCAAAGATTCTCATTACAACAAGTGACAGGCCTGGCAAGGTAAAGCGATGTGTGGTTAACTCAAAATTTGCTTTTGCTCAATCCCACACATTTGTGAGCTTGTGCAGAATTTGATTGGTAATTGATCTCTAACAAAGCCATTGCTTCCAGAGCAATGTGTTGGACCATAATATTATTGTTCACTTTTTAGAGTAGATATTATATTGGTTGTAATAAATCAATGCACTCAAAGAGTATTTGTAATTTTTTTACTCAAGTATTTTTTTGCATATTTTTCAGAAAACAAATTGTTTTTGTAAGGAACTTAAGAAATGCTTTCCCAACTCAGAATTATACTACAGAAGAGGTTTGGACTTGAAAAAAATCATACCGCAGGCATTGGCAAAGAATTTTACTGATCTGCTTGTTATACATGAGGACAGAAAAGAGCCAAGTATCCTTTGAATGATAGATATAAGTATCTTATCTTAATTGTGCCAAGCCTGAGTAAATGCAGTTTCTTATCATTTGTTTGATATTTTCAAAAAAATTGTTTGGCTTTTGTTGTTTTGATTGGCATATGGCATTGAGATTTGTTTTATATAAATTTTATACCAATGATAAATAATGAATTGCTTTGGGATGTATCACTGGTAATGTATGCCCACAAGATTGCATAGGATATCAGATTTTCAATAGTATAACAGGAAAGCAGCCCTATAGAATGGGTGCGTCTGGACATATGACTATTGTTAATATTTCATTGATGCTATTTCCTTGATGTGTCATCTTAGATGGACTAGTCATTTCACACTTACCAGATGGACCCACAGCACATTTTAAGATGTCCAGTGTCAAATTAACTACACAGTTGAAGGTGAGCGTCAACATGTGTTAAAAGCTAATCTGCTGAATTCAGTAATGGATGTACATACATCCCATTTATGCATTTGGTCATGAATCATAAAAATGTTTAGAACTTGTGTGACTATTTAAATCACAGACCGATATCTTGATATCCTTGCATATGCAATATGATTTTTTAAAATATAATAAAATTTTGGTTATAATTTTGCTTTCAGAGAAAGGGTAGTATGTCTGATCATATGCCTGAAGTAATATTGAATAATTTCAACACAAGACTAGGTCATTCTGTTGGTCGAATGTTAGCATCACTTTTTCCACATGACCCAGAATTCCACGGAAGGAGAGTTGTCACTTTCCATAATCAGAGAGATTACATATTCTTCAGGCAGCATAGGTCAGTTTATGTAAATAGATCATTTGCAATATAACAGAGACCCTTAATTTTAAGGATCAGATTGATGCCTAAAAGTAAATGTTATTTTGAGTTGTCTATTGTGACAGCTGAGCAATTACTTTCACACTACAGAGAAAGAATACATGGTTACTATAGAAATAAACATTTTGTATTGTTGGTATCAGTTAAGGTAAATCTGAGTTTGGGATTTATCTCCATTTGTTTTAGGAAAATTGAACAGATTTACTGACAATCAGATACAGAATTTCAGTATATTTGTCTTCAATTGAATTGTCTCTAGTTGTTTTTAGATTTTATATAGTGATTCCTTTCTTTATTTGATCCCAACTCTTTGTCACTATTAGAAATAGTGTTAATTTTTTTCTTCTGTGCATTTTATTTGATGATGTAAGTGCTTGTAACTATAGTAGTATTTCTTAAGCCAGTATGAGTAAAGTAAGAACTGAAAAGTTTTGTCCTAGTGGTCATTGTCATCATTTACATTCTATCTACATGGAATTTGGTATTAAGATGTTTGGCTCTGTGCAATTTTTTATGTCTTCTGTATAAATATTAATTTTTCTTTTCGTTTCAGGTACATGTTTAAAAATTCTAAAAGAGTGGGATTACAAGAATTGGGTCCAAGGTTTACATTAAAACTTAGGTCGCTACAGAAAGGTACCTTTGACTCCAAGTATGGGGAATATGAATGGGTCCATAAGGTAATAAAAGCTGTTGCTAGCACAAATTTTTGTATTTTATAGTATATAGAAAGAATAATTTCTCACTCGATTTTTTAATCAGCATCGTGATAAATTGAGTACCACTAAATAATGAATCAAATTTTCTTATTTTGTTTTCCAATCTGTTGCATCAGTAACTTGACCATTAAAATTCTTATTTATTTGGTTTGCAGAGACATGAAATGGATACAAGTAGGAGGAAATTCCATTTATGATGTTGCTGAAATGTATACATGTGAGAGAAAAACCCTTTTATTGCAATGCCAATGGATCTGTGCACCAGATGCCTCTGAAGCAGAACATTACAACTACAGGGCATGATGCACATAAAACAATTTACATAGCACTATTTATAACTGAATATTTCTGGACATAACACAGATTTTCGTCTCACTTACTAGTTTGTTTTGCATTGATTGAGAGAGGTCTTTTAAATTAAAGATGTCTTAAAACACTAATAAATTTGTTGCAGTTTACTGTGAAGACAAAGTACTTACAAGGATAAATATGAAAATTCT
>NW_019775492.1:71715-82229 GCF_001039355.2 Lingula anatina | reverse complement strand
GGGCAGGGGCACATTCTCTGAAAAAGGTGTCTTGTTAGAAACTGTTGTGATCCCTTTTAGTGCTTGACTTAGCCAATGGAATTCTTTGCTGGAAACATTATGTAATATTTAGTTTAAAAACTAAACAAGGCAGAAAACATCAAAGGCAACTGAAGGTCCTAACTGGAGCAGTAAATTTATATATGTGCGGGTTAAGCGGTGAAGCCATTGATAATTTATATGTAGCCTGCATGTATTTTTAGACTGGTACGTGTTATTTATATTCAGCAAAGCACACAAATAGAGAATTGGAATATTTAAATGTGTTTAAGAGAAATGGTTAACTAAAATTTATTAAAAATACAAAGGTTAAGGATGATTGCAGAATTTTAAATACTTTTCCTCAGTAATTAACTGTTGCAGATGGAATTTATAGGAACATGGGCCTTTTAATGAACTTAACGTGGATGGACCAGTCCTAAAGAGATACTTCAATTTTATTTTCTGTAAAAATTGCAAGCAGACCCTAGTGTTTTAATAAATAAGGGTTTTTAGAATGGCAGCATTGGAGCACGTTTCCAGTCATCTCTGCAACACAGGATCGACATGGATAGGACATTGCCCTGGGAGTTATTATATAGTTTCCTTTCCTTCTGTGAAGTTAGTTTCCTTCCAGGCTGTGCTATCCCCAGGCTAGCCACAGCTGGACAGGTGATTGGACCACAGAGATCACAGCAGGTGGGTGGCCATTACCTGGGGCCAGTTGGCTCAGAGATATTTTAGACTTGATAGTTGGTCTTAACTTTTAGACTAAGTATTTAGTGGGCTTTGACCCAAGGTGAATCAGAAGTAGTTCACTTCAATTAAATATTGCAGCTTTTTATGAGATCAAAGTAATTGTCATTGTTTTAGACAAATTGATCTTTCTTTATTTTTTTGTGTACAACTTTAGGTTTTGTTCCTGATTTTTTCTCACATCTGATTTACATGTAGCTTCACTTTTAGTTTGAAGTTCTTTTGTTGAACCAAGCCTGGTACATCTCTTAACATAGCCAGATTTTGAGGAGTTTTCAAGAAGTTAGAAGGAATGCTGGTATAAATATCATACAGCTGAAATTTATATGACAAACTGATCAGAATCAAGGAGGGCTTTCCTGTTATATTATTTGTGTTGAAATCGATGCTATGCTAGCTATTTTTTCAATATATATTAATAATCGTGGAACTAAGGGTTATGTAGCTACTGGGGTACATGTTGTGATTTCATGTGCAGTATAACCTTTTTTGCAAATATAACTTAATCAGACATGAGCTTTTTCTGCTGAAAAGTAGATTTCCGCTTTTTTCAATTCAATTCTGATGGTTCCTGCGATTTGTCAAGGTTAGGTGTTGGGTCCCATGATAAATGTTCAGAGGTTTTTTGTAAAACCTAGGATCATGTCTGCTAAATAATTTCATTAGTACAGTTAACCTTTGGTTTTTTATTTGGTTGAAATTCTTTAGTAGATAAGGTTTGACCATGCAATCAGATATTGAATGTTACTTTATAAATATGAATGGGAACTTGTAACAACAGTGCACTGCGTTTTGTTACTTGTAAATAAAGGCCTTTGAAATCTGCGTGTCTATGCCCTGAAATGAACTTAGATACAATGAAAAGGTTATTGATTCAGCAAACACACCGCAGCTGATTTCTTTTGAAATTTTTGTATGCCTTGAACTTGCTGTGTTAAGTAACTTGTTCTGCAGTCCCTCGAGACCTTGCACAGATATAAACAGAACTGATGTGCCTTAGACCCCATTCCCAGAGATTAGATCGATCTACATTAGATCAACCTAACTCCCTGGGGGTTCACGCTGAATAACTGTCAGCCGACCAGGCATGATAGTTAATTACCCCCTTACAGCTTGTTGTAGGCGGGACGGACATTCAAGCCGGATTATCTGACAGTAATCTAGTGAGACTCCCCGCGGGGATAGATCGATCTAAAAGCTCTGGGAATACGCCCTTACACTATTCTATCTCTTCTCTCCTGCAGTCTCTGCATGATGGGCCTACTTCCTAATATACGTACTGTTGTGAGCTATCAGACCATACAGATTATGACCATTTATTTCTTATCCCCCATTACTCTAGTCAGCCATCTAGTGACTCTATAACTGTCAACAGCATATTATCTATTCTCTCCTTGTTGCTTCTCAAATGGACTACTCCATAATATACTGGTACTGTTGAAAGCTAAGATACTGAACCTGCAGATTATGTGGATATTTTTTTTCTCATTTTACTGGCACTCTATAACTGATCGATGATAAAAGTATACTGTAGCACACAACATGATGTAGTGGTTTGGAATCATGGTGAATATCAAAAACAACGAACTGATCGCCATATTCACATAGACCAAACTGAAAATATGGAAGCAAAGGCAGCTTTAAAAACATAGTGTGTAGGCTCATGATAAGGCTCTGTGGAATGCATTTACTAGTACTAGTTAATTATAAATACATGTTACTTAAAGAATGTAGTCAAATGATAACAGAATCTGTTACAAATTCAAAATATTTTTAATTTCAGCCGTAAAAAATATTCCACATTTGAGCTGGCATTTGCATTATTGGTATGAACATTTCTAAAGATAGACATAATGAAGAACTGATAAACTGGAGGATTTAGATCTCAGCACTTATGCTGGTAAAATTTTACAGCCACAAATGCTCACATAGCATGCCTGAATGTATTTTTATGGATGTGTATTTTGAATTTTTAAAAAGTATGTGCAGAAAAATATTTGAAATGTTGAAATACAATTTCAGCCATTATATTTATTTAAAAGTAGCTTACTACATAAATTAAAAACAAAATTTTAATAATTTTTGCAGAGGTTTCATTTTTAGTGGATTAATTGGGAAAAAATGATGACATACCTGTTTATACTTTGTCTGTCTTTCATAATTTCAGACTTTACAAATTATAATCATATTTAGTGAATTATTTGTTTTATACATTTATCCAGGTTCCTGAACTGATTTTATTTATATTTGATAGTTATAGTTTCATCAGAGATCTGACCTCGACCTTGGCCTTGACCCTGGGTTTTATATCCATTAATTAACTTTAATGCCACATGCACATGGTTGGAATGTTTGGTATTAAACGCCTACAGATGATAAGCAGAATAAATTGTATGAACTCTGTCACTGTTAAATGACTTGAGGATATGACTTTTATGACTATAGCCTGGGTGTGTGGCAAGTGCAAAGATACACTGAATGATAATACCAGTTTGAACTAACATATATCTGACTATTTTTTTCTGAAAATTGTGTTTTTTAGATAAGAGAGCATGGTTACTCTCTCTCTCTCTCTCTCTCTTTTAAATAATTCTGCATGTGGTTTGTAACACCATATAGGTTTTCCACCATAATTTAAATGTGAAGGTAATTTTGAACTTCTAACTGAAGCCAAAGGGAATTTTATTTATACACTCGATTCAGTGTTGGTCCTTATCATATAAAGTTTGATCCAAGAACTCCCAAAACTGCACTAATAGATACTTGCTATATCTTAAATTGTAGGAAGAATTGTGGGGGGAATAGGAATTAATGCACAAAACTTAAGGAAATGTTAATCCTTATATGTAATTTCCTCTGTCCTAACTGTTTTGAAAATCATGCTTACTAGTTCAGGAAAAGGAAAATTAATATTAACAATTCTTGTTTATCACTGTGCACTTGTTTAAAACTTGGCATTTAGAAGTGATTGATTATGTACCAAGTAGAATAACAAAATAACAAGTGGGTTTTTTTTTTCAATGTTATAACAGCAAAAGGACTAACTGATGTGACCAGGCAATTTTAAGAGGAGCTATATAGATATATTTTCTTTCTTATAAAAGATATGTTAAATTCTCTCTCTCTCTCTCTCACACACATTCACACACACACACACACACACACACACACACACACACACACACATGCATACACATATGCATCCACATTGGACTTCATATTCACACTCCTACACACACACACACACTCACATGCATTTTCACTGGCATATGCAACTGTTTGCATTCACAATCCCACACACACCCACACATCTTCATATACATGTAGAAACAAGTGCCTTAATTTCTGAATGCCTCATAGTAAAAAGCCGCTTACAATATGTCAGGTTCTATTCACCTCATAACACTAAATTTCAATTTGGATATAAATTAATAACTTTGATTCAGCATCAGTATCTTACCTGGCGTTGCTTCTTCAGTGCCACAGTTGCTGTGTTGCTTGTTGCCAGCTTTCAGTTACTACAGGGCGTGAACTTAAACTGAATCAATTTGACCCAGTTGTGGCTCGTAGTTTACACTGGCATTTAGGTCAGGGGGCGGAGCTTTTTAAGACATACATATTCATTGTTTTTTACCTTTGAGTCCTCAGATTGAGTTTGTAGTATCTATAGCTTTCAGTCTTTGAACTGTTATGGTTATTTGTGCATTAGGTATTGTTTGAAGAACACAAAAGTGAAAGGGTCTGCATAGAAAAGGTTGTCCTGTATTTAAACCAGTGCAGTTAGTGCATGCTATTGTTGTTCATATATCCAAAAAAACAGTGAATGGTATTTTTATGAAGGATCTTTTTGATTATGAGGCATATTTTAATATATTTTAATGTTATAACCAGCCTGTTTGATAATGATTTTATTAAGAAACAAATTATCCCTATTTTCTCTTTAAATAAATACTAACATGAATACCAGTATGTTTATTAACATTGTATATCTGGAAGAAATTTGGGGGAGCAATCAAATTAATAATATAATAGGAGTATAATTTTCCTAGCAATATTTAAATCTTATGAAGGATAATGTATCGTTACTATGTACTTTTATGATAGGATCATAGTTAAGATAGCATACCTGCAGTTATATGCGCTTAATATGTTAAGCCTGTGTGTGTATTTATTTCATATTAACACAACACATTTAAGACTTGATTGTTTAGGTCATTAAAAAAATGGATATAATTTACCTGTTAACCTACCTTTAAATCGACACAGCACTGTGACACACACTTAAAGTTATTTGGTTGACAGATGTCACTAACTTCTAACTTCTCTCCTGCTGATAAACACTCAGCATAGTTGTAGTAACCATGTAAGATAATGATTTATTAGGTGTCCATGCATATAGAGCATGAATTAAAGATGTCATGCTTTGCTTGGAGACAGTGATGTGTATATAGTTTATTGCTTTTTTCAGCCTAGAATTGAATTGTCTGGTGAATGTTTGGCTAGAATGATAAGAATATTGATAAAAAAATATCTGAATGATTTGCACCTGGTGCCACTAATATGGCTAGTACAGGTGCATGCGTAGATGTTGTGACTGGTTGTTAGGCAGTATTCTTGGCCGTAACTCCATGTGCATTGTAAACAGTAATAAAAAAGTAATGCACTATGGGCGTTACCCTCTATGCTATAGTCTTATGTCTATTTGATATGTTTGGTGTGATTGTCAACATATTTGTTAAATGTCTTTGTAGAATAGCTACATATTTAGACTTTTGTATGTTCTGACATGCTTATTGACTTTGACTATGGCCCTAGCAGAGATATCCCTGTTTGCACTTGTAACCATGGCAACTTTGTAAACAACTTTTGTTTGGTTTTATGAGGGCATTGATTGGATGGTTTACCCGTCACCTAACTTAGCTTGGGAATCAATGGGTAGTCTTTTAATCACTGATTGCATTATCACATACTCAAAGCATGTAGGGTTTTCTTGTTTTAATTTGAAGATTGTATAATTTTGTTGTAGATTACTATGGCCATCCAATACAAATACCAGGGGGCACAGCAAGCACAGTGCCCCATCTCTACCACAGGATTACTCCTATTTCTCCCCCTCCAAAAAAAAAAAAAAAAAAAAAAAATATATATATATATATATATATATATATATATATATATATATATATATATATATATAAAGCAAAATGAGACTTAACACTTATTCCTCATCCCTGTGCCCTATACATAACAGTGAAATTGTCCTCATCAGCTTTTTATGTACAGACACAGATGTGTCTGTACATATTGCCATCACCTGCCTCTGTCGTCGCCGTCGCCGATGCCGATGGCGATGCCGATNATCGTATTGTATCATATTGTATTGTAGGTAGATTTATCCTCCTGTCACTTCGTAGAATAAAAGAAGGCTGGTAACTAATTGAGAGCATTGGAAATAAGGTGTGTTAATCTGGTTGTACTCAGCAAGAGTCCCAGAGGAATTGGATTCGTCTACAAAGAAAGAAAGATTTTTTTCATTGAGAATGAGCCCTAAGACTAAATAAGTATTCAGAGAATGCCATCTGACATCAACTTCGATTCTCACCTTCCGGGATCAGTAGAAACAATGGCTTCCACTCCACAAGCAGAGCTATTAACACACTGCTGTACTTTAGTCATATCTATAGCCGACACCAGGCAGTGGTCTGCTCCGTCCACACAACACTTGGTGTCAGGAACACAGTTAAATATATCCTCTCTCTCATAGCCGTCATTGTGTGCTAGCTGCTCCAGTGTCAGTCTGTCTGCAATCCCGGACACTCCTACATGTACTACTAACTAAAAGTGGAAGAGTATCGTGATGAAAGTTATTATACAGTGCAGCAAATGAAGTCATTGGCACACTGACACTAGCAAGTTGACTGTGGTCCAATAAACCCTGCTGGGCATTATATTACATATAGTATATTATACCATTCACATTTTTTTATTAAAAAGGAACCACAATAAAAATGTGTTTCTGTTAACTTTAATGTAAGAATTATGAAGGTACAATGTAAGAGCCATGTTATTCCTGAAATGATGGAGGATATTTATTTAAAAAACAAAAAAGAAAAAAATTAGAATTTACCTACACTGACCTTGGGTCTAAGATTCCACAACTTGGGCACAATGTTTTTCACTTCAGAGTAGGCCACCGGTAGCTGGTCCACCACAAGATTAATGCCTTGTCCCAAACCTTTCCTTGCCAACTCCTGGACAGCAAGCCAGCTGGCATTGATTGTGTGGGAACCAAAGGGTCCAAATCCTTCAAAATTTTGTATGAAATATGGTGTGTTCTCTTTTTCCATTTATTGCTTTGAGTATTTAAAAAACTTTAAAAATAATACCACTTACACAGTAGTGCCAGTTCAATGTTATATGACCAGGTACATGTACTAGTACGTAGTTGTAGTTGTATAGGCCTACCTGAATTCTATTATATATATATATATATATATATATATATATATATATATATATATATATATATATACAATTTTATTTAAAATTATGTAGAACTTTTATATACTCATGTATTTCACAATGTGTTAAATAAAAAAATAAAAAAAAAAGACTATCTATTATAAAAAAAATCACATAATGTAAAAGTACTTACCTGTCACAACTACAGTTTGTTGATCTGTCATTTTCCTAAGCACTAACTAATGTTAGATCTACAAATGAGGAAGATTTTCGACTTCAATCGCAATGACAGTACATGAGCAATCTACTTTAAATAATATATCAAAATGCAGGATTATACATTAATTTGTGTTTGACGTTTGCCGAATGCTGTGGGTAAAAAATATAAATAAAGCCATGCATTAGCTTACAATGTTTACCTTCTTGGTACGGTAAGTGCTTGGTTCATTCAAAGAGAGGCCAATTAGCAGCCTGAGGTCGAAAGCACTTTTTTTTTTGACAAAACCAATAACCAAAGTCGGTAGAAATATAGCATTTGATGGGGCAATTGAAACAAAATATCAGGAGGAAGTATCACAGCAGAAAGTTTCATTTGTGTTTGACATTTATTCAATTATCTGCGGGATGACAACATGGTGGCCTTCGACGAGGAAAAAACGAAATTGCTGATACTTTTCGTATTTTCTTACTTTTTGACAACAACAGCTGACCAAACAGGTAGGTTTTTGCCAGATTTATAGGGGCCGTAGCAATAGTCCGAAGGTTCAATAGTCCGAAGGTTCATTGGTCCGAATATTCACTATAGAACCTTCGGACCAATGAACCCTTGATTAAAAAATCGATGAAAATGTTACCACTTTTCGGACCAATGAACCTTCGGACCAATGAACCTTCGGACTATCGAGGCGCCCCCGATTTATACACACCCGCAAGCGAATCAGTAGTAAGAATATCCAAATTGAACTATTCTTAATATGGGTCTGCAATGTTAGCATGTATTACATGATTCNATCACAGCAGAAAGTTTCATTTGTGTTTGACATTTATTCAATTATCTGCGGGATGACAACATGGTGGCCTTCGACGAGGAAAAAACGAAATTGCTGATACTTTTCGTATTTTCTTACTTTTTGACAACAACAGCTGACCAAACAGGTAGGTTTTTGCCAGATTTATAGGGGCCGTAGCAATAGTCCGAAGGTTCAATAGTCCGAAGGTTCATTGGTCCGAATATTCACTATAGAACCTTCGGACCAATGAACCCTTGATTAAAAAATCGATGAAAATGTTACCACTTTTCGGACCAATGAACCTTCGGACCAATGAACCTTCGGACTATCGAGGCGCCCCCGATTTATACACACCCGCAAGCGAATCAGTAGTAAGAATATCCAAATTGAACTATTCTTAATATGGGTCTGCAATGTTAGCATGTATTACATGATTCGTTTTACCTTGGTTGAGATCACTGACAGGAGTGATTGTTGTGGTGACCTAGTCCAAATGATCGGCCTTTTTACTTTTATTGCACAGTGGTCCCAGCACGATCAGTAAATATCTGAAAACGTGACCAGCAGTACTAAAGACAGAAGAATCGGACCACTGTTGATCCTGGTCTCCTGATACTGTAATTCTAAGTGAAGCAAGTCTTTTTAAATCTGTTTGTTAAAACAGTTCAATTTATTTTAATCGTATTCATAGGTGCTATCTATTTATATCTTTCAGCTAAAACTCCAACTCCTAAAATTTTATTATCAACAAATATGATAAATTTCTATTTCAGAATTAACAACAGATTTTCCAGATAGAGGAACACATACTTTTCCATCAGATGAAAGCACTGTGATATGGCAAGGGCCTTCAGGTTCCAATAGTACCGTCCTGGATCCTAATTTTTTTAATAACACATGCAGCAAACAGTACATAACGTCATGTCCAAGCAAGGCAAAATGTAGTGAGCTAGGAGCCTGTTGCATTGAATGTGAATTTGATACTTCATGTACCTATGGGGATGATGTGACAGTGACTTGCAAAGCTCTGGCAGATATTGTATGTGATGTAAGTGTAAATTACTAATGATCTCTTGTTGATGTAAGATAGTGTGTTTGAAAACAAAATCATCTTTGCTACCAGAAGAAAGCCTTCTAATCTTAGCAAAATGTGTTAAAAAAACATAAACATTAATTAATTTATTTATTGGGATTAATGTAGCTTATCTGTTCAAGAGATATTTTTGACATTTTGATTACTGAATCATTAAAAATATATTTGATTAAACATAAGTTTGTCTTTATTCTTTTCTGCTTTTAAATTCAGGGCGAAAGAAACTTCACAAGGGAATTCAATTGTCGTTATTGCTACCAAACAGAAGAGTGGCAGCATACTTGCACCACTCAATCCAATTGTCAGGCTGTGACCACACCGCGTCCTACCTATAGGGCAAACTGCTCTGTCAAAGACCATATACTTTGTCTAGGTAAGGAATGCCCACCTGATCCTTGGCTGAGCAATTTCCATTTTTAGGTCCACATTTAACAAAACCTTCACTCATCCACTATATCTGTAACATCACAACAACCTTTATCTGTAACATCACAACAACTGATGATTCTTGTTGAATGGTGAAGCCCTTTCACGTGCTGTGGTTCACTAGCTGTCTGAGTACTAGATGCTTACGTCCAAAACTGTCTGGTCAAAATGTGCCATTCTTAAATTTTTTAGGACGAAGAAAGTTTTACAAGAACAGATCATGCAATTGGACTAAGGGTTACAGATGGTCCACTGCTCTCATTTTAAGGTGACTTTTTTTCTTTTAGCTTAAGATAATTTGTTTTTAAGTGTTTTAAGTTTAATCTTAAATTTTCTCTAGTGTTTGGAAAAGTTGAGCAGTTATTTACAGTACTTAACTGATTTTTCATTTTTATTTTTAATTTATCTTCTAATTTGTTTAAGAATGCAACTTATTTAACAACTCTTCAATTTCAGTGTAACAGTTGGTGGTTTTGGAGCAGACAGATTTTATTTAGGTCTCTGGAGAGAAGGGATTGGCAAACTGTTCAGCTTTGGAGGTCTAGGAGTGTGGACTATAGTGGATGTCATATTGATTGCAATAGGTTATGTTGGACCCTATGATGGCTCATTATACATCTACTAAACATTATCAGGAGAACTTGAATAATACTGCTGAGAGTTTAAAAACAAACATTTAAAATCATGGAAGTAAAATTAATGCTTCAAGCAATAGGAAAGATCATTGTAAATATTGGTCATCATCTTGT
>NW_019775492.1:46568-68849 GCF_001039355.2 Lingula anatina | reverse complement strand
TTTTTTGGCAGTTAAACAGTTTTTTGTGAAAATTTAATTTTTCACATATTGGCATTTTCAAGGTGTGACTTTAAAGTTCCATGATCTTGAAGACTTTTGCTTGTCACATTTTCTGAATGTCCATGTTACTAATATTTTATTAATAACATTTGATTGTCATTATGCTGTTAAACATTATGTAATGTTGGATCAAAATTTGAAGAAACCCCTATTTTGGGCACTGCTCCTATGATGACCATTTAAGGGAAATCATGTCACTTACTGTTCTCAAACTTACAGGAAAGAAACATGGGACTAAAATACAGCTTCAGTAGGCAATGCAGTCTGTTTGGTAACTTTTTCTGGCAGTTAAACAGTTTTTTGTGAAAATTTAATTTTTCACTTATTTGCATCTTTATTTTCTGTTCTTTGTCTGTACATTTGACAGCTTTGCTGCCTTGTTTACTTAATTTAGTTTCAAATAAACTAGTAAATTAAGCAAATTAAGCAAGAAAGAACAGACTATTGGTGCAATGGTATATTTATATGATGATTTCTTTGTCAGGTTGGAGTTGATTTCACTGCATCAAATGGAGACCCTAAGAATGCGTCCTCTCTTCACTATATTAACCCATACCAGCCCAATGAGTACATGCAGGCTATTTCTACTGTAGGGGCAGTGGTACAAGACTATGATAGGTTTGTGCAGTTTTTTTAAATAACATATGGTAAAACAATCCACATTCGGAAAAAAATGCAAATAGGGGAAATTTGAAAGCCGTAAGTCCTTAAAGAATTTCCTTAAGTTCTTAATTTACTTGAGAATATTAATTTGTTCAATTAATTTCATAAATGTTTAATGTGCTAATTAAAGAAATCGTACAAGTTTTATTTGTTTAAAAGTGTTTTGCATGAATGTAATTTACATTGCTATGTACTTTCATTATAATTATTATTTTTGTTTATTTGTTTGTTTTTTTCAGTGATAAAATGTTTCCAGCTTTAGGATTTGGTGCTAAAATTCCTCCAGAATATCAGGTCTCCCATGAGTTTGCTCTCAATTTCAACCTCCAGAATCCTTTCTGTGCAGGTGAGTGACTAGCAACAGAAAAAGGTAAAGAGTTCTTTTTGTACCAGTAGCCTTTGCTTTGGAAGCACATTAGTTTCGTCCTGGTACCACAATGTCTACCAAGATTGTTGGATCTACATTTTCAAAAGTTTGGTAGTTATTATATCATACCAAAATCTGTAAACTTAATAACCTTTTAACTATCTCTGTGTGTTTTGGTTCCTTTAATATGCCTAACCAAGCTGGTGGTACATATCCAGGAGATAGAAAAACCTCTCTGCTTTTGTAGTTTTTAAAAGAATTTGAAAGCCACTCTCAAGTGCAAGCTTAGGGCTTTTCAAACTATTGCATAACTCGGTATGTCATTCTTTTTTTCCTTAACAATATTTTCTGCCAATTTACCTATTAGTAAAAAAAAAACAACCCATTTTGTATAATTCAGGTGTCCATGGCATCATAGAGGCTTACAAGAATTGTATCAGTCAAGTCCAGTTATATGGTCCCACCAATATAGCCCCTGTGATCTACCATGTGGCCAACTTTGCCCTAGCAGCACACCAGCAGGGTGGAGCCAAGGTAAAGTACCCTGGGTTTTAACGATTCCTGGAAAATGATGACCTCAAGATCCCTGAACTTGCCCATGGGGCCAGTGGTTACTTGCTATGCACTTTATTATTTAACATATCTCTGCTGTTATGTAATGCTGAGTTTCAGACCCTTTATTGTGTGGTATACATTTCCGGACATGGGGAAACTAATCATTTTCAGAAACAAACATGTAGTACACGCAGTAAATTTACTTCGTTTTAGAGTTACTTTGTTCTTCTCCTGATCACTGATGGAGTGGTCACTGATCTTGACCAGACACGAGAGGCCATCGTCTACGCATCCGGGCTTCCAATGTCAATCATCATCGTTGGGGTTGGCGCCGCAGATTTCTCCGCTATGAACTTTCTCGATGGAGATGATGGAGTTTTACGCTCTGCTCGTGGGGAGCCTGTACGAAGAGATATTGTGCAGTTTGTGCCTTTCAGGAGGTTTCAACAGGTAAGTCTTCTTTTTTTAAAAATAACTTATTCTATGCCTGTTATATCTAATGAATGCCTGAAGTTGATTTTTGTTTTCAAAAAAAGTTAATATTTTGATTACCTTTGCAGCATATACATAAAGGCTTTTGCTTCATCTTCTAAATCCTTTTTACTTCCTTTTGGACTTATGATATTTTACTCTTATCAAAAAATTGATTTTCAAAAAAAAGAAAAGCTGTCTATAGATAAAGGTGTTATATGTCATTTTGCAGAATATTTAATTGTTACAATTGGAATCTTTTAGCCTGTTATTGCATCTCTAATTCTAAACTTGTAAGTCATTTTTCTCCAGAAAGAAAACACATTTTCTTTTCACTTTTCAACCATCCCATTTCAGCTCTTTCAAAAGTAAAATGATTTTCTTTTTACTTCTCAACTGCCCCATTGAAAAAAATTATTGATTTTCTTTTTACTTTCAACTGTCCCATGCTACCTCTTTCGAGAAAAATGTGATTTTGAGAAAATGAAAGAGAGAGAGAAAGATTTTCTCCTCTATGTTGCTTACTAATTGGGTATCTTTGGTTTTCTCTCAGGCGCCTCCTGCAGAACTAGCAAAAAATGTCTTGGCCGAGCTTCCTCAGCAAGTTGTACAATATTACAGGATGATAGGCGTAGCTCCAGAAGTTCCGCCCCCTTCTGCTGTCAATACATAGGTGATAGACATGTCCATCATATAAGGCCCCTCCCATCCATGTGAATCAAGTCATATATAATGGGTGATGACTGTCACAAAACATAGACTGACATGTTTCTTGAGAACCCCCTGTTTCTTCTGCGTGCTTTACTGTCAGTGAAAATTGGTGCTTCTCGATTTTCAAATTTAAGAGTTGAATTTCTTCCAAAGTTCGGGTTATATTTTGCTTTTATATTTTGCTGGAAACTAGTTACTTTGTTGGTGATTGTTCTAATAAGTAGTGTAGCTGTAGTCAGCTATTAATTTTGAAAAATAATTATCATTGTTTAATGTTCAGTTTTATACTAACAGTTGGAAGCAAGTGAATATATATTTTAGGTGAAGCTTGTAAGATCTGATATTTAGATATATTATAGGATCACTGTTATGATTATAATATTTTTCTACATTTGTGAGTATGTTTCTACTTCATACTTTTAATGTTATTGATAGTTTATTTTGAGATATTTTGAAAATAAAATGAGAGAGCGGTTTCACATAATGGTCAGTCTGTCCTTCAGAACCCAATAGAACTGGCCAAACAAGTTCTGGCTGAGGTGCCCTCGCAAGTGACCAACCACTTCTCCATGATGGAACTGGCGCCTGGTCAGAGACAGTAAAATTGTAAGAACATGGTCTGTTTTGTGGACTTAAAACTGTTTATTGTTGATGGCAAAATATTGAGATGAATCTTTGTCAGCACATTTAGTCACCAAGTGCAATGAACTAGTGTTTTGTTTCTACTTATGTAAAGCAAGAATATTTTATCCATGAAGGTTTCTGTTCTAATTGCCAAACTTGAGTTGTGTTATCATAAATTAATGAAGAATATTGTGTGAATAAGAACAGATTTTTTAATTGAAATTTCAGTAATTTTAGTGAAAGAATTTAATTTGCCAAAATCTGTCAACTTTTTCATTCCTCTTTAGTTGAAGAAATATGAAGTTATCAATATCAAATCTGTTTGGTGTGATTTTTCATCCACCTGATATGTTATATATTTCTATATTTGCTATATTTCACAAAATTTAGGCCACCAGCGTGGATGTAACAAACATAAATTAAAATATAGTTTTAGTAACTTTGCTGTTTTGATGGCAAAATATTGAGATGAATCTTTGTCAGCACATTTTGTACCCAAGTGCAATGAACTATTGTTTTTTTTCTGCTTATATGTTAACCAAGAATATTTTATCAATGTAGGTTTGTGTTGTAATTGTCAAACTTGAGCTGTTATCATAAATTAATAAGGAATAATGTGTAAATAAGAACAGATTTTTTTTAAATTGAAAGTTAAGTAATTTTTGTTAAAAAATTTAATTTGCCAAAATCTGTCAACTATTTCATGCACGTTTAGTTGAAGAAATGTGAAGATCAAATCTGTTTTGTGTTATTTTTCATCCACGGTTGTTATAATTCTATTTATTGTCTGCACATTTCATACATATATTGTTACTTCCTTGTTCGAAAAGGCAGCTGAACCGTTATAGGTTTCATTGACACCAGAGCATTATCATGGAAATTAGCAATATAAACCTTCTGTTATTCACCTGAATTTATTGATACTTGTTTAAACGTGGAATAAAAATATTTTGGCAGTTATGTCCACTTGTGCCTAATGTAAATAGGATGTGTATACAACCGAATTGCAACGTACTACATGTATATAGCAATACTTATTTGGAGGTCTATTTTATACTTAATTTTACATGTTAGGGTTTTTTTTTCTTGTGGACATGTTAGTACCCAATTTAATATTTCAGCGACCTGCAATGTTTTGGGACAGTTGGATAACTTTTCAATCCTGTCAAGGATCTTTTTGGCCATGGCATTCTGATCTACGCGACCTGCAATGGTGTAGCAATTAGAATTTTTACTCAATGTCACCTACAAATCAACCAAATTAATGTGATATATGTCTTTAATTGTTTTCTCAAGTTTCTTTAGTGTGGAGAGCATCAAAACTTTTAATGGCGTTAAGCTGTAATGTATCATGATTTCATGGGCAAGCTTTTAAAAGTTAATGTCTTTACAAATTACAAAATGTCTCCATAGACGGTTTCAAACACCCTTTGCCCACATGGAGAAAGGCCATTCATAAGCATCTTTACAAAAGAAGAAAAGGAAGAGGGAATCCCTTGTCAGCTTAATTCCTGTTTTAACAGCTGTCTTAGCTCTTGGCTCTTTGGTCTCTTTTGACCTTTAGTTCTCTTTTGGCTCTCTGACTCTGAGACACCAGTGAGTACATTGTTCTTTATAATACCTTCATAAGGCACTCGGCCACGAAGGCGTAACAATTGGCAATTAAAAAATTCCAATTACACTATGTATAGGGCACCGTCCTATTCTTTGACAAGAGTTTCAAAAAGCAATTAGTATCCAGTGTATCTCAACTTAAAATTTGAGTTGAAATATGCATGTATGCCAAAGTAAAGGCATTGACTATATATATATATAATTGTGCACATGGAAACCACACTGACATGTTGCCCGTTTCATAAAAGAACTTCACCCCATGAATTATTCTTTTCTTTGAAACCAATATTTTTCTCTACTGTGACCAAAGAAAAATCAGAGGTTCCCAAACTGAATTCCAAATAGATTGCCAAGTACATATCAATATAAGTTCATAATATCATCTGTCTGAATAAGACTGAATCGTACCAGCTGCATCAAAGTCAAATACGTTACCTTCTACACTGTAGACTAATGTCGCACAAATGATGAACGCTTGGATGCTCGTCGTTTTCATCTTGAGTGCTCTCGTGTCGGGGCGAGTAGCACCGTCTTTTTATAAGGTAACCGCACAGTACATTAAAGTTGTTGTGTGTTAGTTTCCCCATTTGCGGTGATTTTACGTCACGTTCTAATTGGCATTTTTTTTTTTTTTTGTTATTGTATCCTGTTGGCAGTTTTTGCCGTTACTTTTTCAATTTTTGGAACGATATAAAATAAAACAACTGCTGAAAATTTAAGGTGGAAAAGTCAACTTTTTGGTGTAAGTTTTGGGGC
Organism: Lingula anatina; assembly: GCF_001039355.2. The sequence goes on along the minus strand of NW_019775492.1, from coordinate 63,028 downwards.
AGTGAGATATACCTGCGTAAACGATAATGGTGACCGTAATGCCTCCACGGCAATCTTTTAGCTACACTGGCCATACTTCTGCCTTCTTTTGCCGCAATTCTGCCTCTCTGCGGATCCTGTACTCTGACCACAGGGGACTCTAGAAGTCTCTTTCAAGATAGTTGAATTGTCTCTTTTTCAATTTTGTGACAGGCTGCACTAGAGACCTACCCTCTACCAGGGCGACTGATAGATTTTTTGCAGATATTCACAGATATGTCTCTAGATATATAGATAGATGGTCATTTGGTTCTAAGTGACTTAGGTATCACAAGAACGTTAATCTCTATCAAGAAAAATGTATCAATGCTCTTTTTGCTTGACTTTAGCTACATATTTTCATTTAAACACACATTTATGTTCACATTTTTTGGTAATGATAAACTGCAGAATTTAAAAATAATTACGTATATTATTTAGTTTGTTCATTCATCAGAGAAGCCCCCCCCCCTCAATTCTCCATCTTAAAACTAAACACTATATTGTAATTTCGTAAAAATTATCAACGATTTACAATGATAGACGTCTCACACTAGCTGGTGTGAAAGCCTTGAGAATCCAACCTGCATTCCTCCTTATAAATAAACCATGCTATAGGCCAGAATAGGCCCTGACCTATGTGAACGCGTCCACCTGCCAAAGAAAGAGAAAAACTCCACATCGATGTGACAATTACACACTTGGTATCTAGATTGCGCATGGTTGAACACTCGTGCAATATGTTATAGCAAGGAGTTAAAACACACACCCACACACAAAATATACAGATAGACATCATTTCATTAAAAAAAATTCAGAACTTCAACTTCATGTAATAAAAAATATAAATGTCTGAAAACTAGATTGAAGGCTTCGCAATACAACTTTATTTCACAAAAAAACCAATGCTAAAATTTTGATGGCTCACTGATCAAGATACAATGAACAAAAGCTAGCCGTCAAGCTTATTTTGCCGAATCAAATAAACGACAAAGTTACATGCCATAACGTTTTGTTTAATTTTTGAAATTTGCTTCGGCATCACAAAACGGGGATAAAAGGCAGACGACAGACGGCTATCTAATATCACGTGTTTTGAACACGAACAATGGAGATCAGCCAATCAGATTTGCCCAATTTTTACATTGGGACACTAGTAAAAAAATAGGCGATCGATTTTCATATCAAGTTCATGCATAAATGCCTACTTTTACAAATCCACATCACGAAACCGAAGTTCCAGAAATGTGAAAAATTGGCCGTCCCGTTTTATGTCATTTGTCCTTGTTCGTAAGCCGTGTTAGCAAATTTTAAGGTTTCGGGTCTCCTTTGTGAAATTGTAAAGATCACGTTTCAGAGATTTTCCAAATAAGTCCCAATTAAAAGTCCAAGGCACATATTTAATCCGTTCTAATATTACATTTTATTTGTTTACATACAAACTTGCTATATACAATGTGAAACCTGAGAATTTACTGAACAAGAAAAAAATTGGCATCTGAAATACTGTTAAAAGGAATTCTAATATTGAAGGACTGTTGATTTTCTCCACAAATCGTTTAAAGTAAGTATATAATTTCTACCAGTCGCAGGCAGCCTGCGCAGCGGAAGCAGGGAATGGGGCATTAGTGGAAAACGAAACTGGAAACTAGAAACTAGACTTCAGCACTCTGTTTGAGAGTGTATTTGAAGAAGACCACAAATGGCGATGAAAAATTGCACTTGCCGCACTGATAGCGACGCCACAGGCTCGGCTATTTTTTTCTCCCCTACAGGTGAGAAAGCTTTCAACTAACACCGCCATAATTGTATGTATATGTACAGTCTCGCCTTAGAAAACACCTTTAGATTTGTAAGGTGTTTGTTAAGTTAAAAACCACGCGTCTCATCGAATTTTGGGTCATAAAATTTCATGGGCAATTAATGGCTCTTAGCGTAACAGGCTGAGAATAAAAAAAGGAATATAATTTTTGGGAATTGATTTTTGCTCCGGTGTCAAATTTCTGCGCCCGACAGAGCTTACAAGGCAACAATCTCTTCCTGTGTCGTAGAGGGTAGTGTTTTATTCTAAGTTTTTTTTTTGTCTAAATGCCCACACACATTCTGTTGTAATCTCCACTGTCTCGATTTTTTTTCATTCACAAACTGTATTTGTAACGCAGTTAAAAAAGAGTAACGGTGACTCTTGGTTTTTCAGGCGTAGAAAAAAAACTAGTTGTAAATTACAGAGACGCCCTCAAATCAACCGCCAATATCTATGAACGCCCTAATTTTGTCTCGCGTTACATCTACATCGTTTTTCTTTTTCTTTTTTTCAGAAAATCCAATGTCGTGAACCGGCACTGTCAGCGTTCTGCAGGTGCGGTATACGTCTATTGCAAGAACGGAGGAGTAAAAGGGGTGATTGGTTACATAAAATTTTGTTATCCATCCTTTCACACGATCTACCTCGATATAAGGACGGTGGCATTAAGTTTGCATTCTGTCTGGATCATTAAAAGTCAAGGTGTGCGCATGCTGCTTATAAAGCGCCTCTGATGCTCGGCTCTGTCTCGTGGGCTGAAAACTCTCCAAATAGACACTCCGGGGTCAGGACATTTTTTTTCAGAAGGGACAACAATCAGCGACTTCATGTCAACGTTCAAAACGACATTGTAGATCATTGTTGAAGAAAATTCCTCCCACGACTGGTTGAATTTTGGAATCAATCGATGCAGTTGATTTGTTAAAGAGAGACCGACCGGTGAAGCGACCGACCTTGCTCTTGCGAATAGACGCTCGGATTGGTGGAAGAATCTAGCTCCCTGTGGTAATGGGATATAATAACCGCGGACCGGCTTTCTATATCATCGCAACCACTACGCTGATCAAACATACCTATACACTCATACATAGATGGACATAGGACTAGTGCAAAGCTTACGACTAAGCTGAAACGGTAATACACCAGTGCAAGAAAACTTAAGAGATTTTAATTGAGATTTTATCTTTTTTACCCTTGCAAGATCAAGATTTAATTTGGGAATTTTGAGAAAAAATTTAGAGAAAAGGTTTTCCAAGTGGCTGCCGAGTCTTTGGAGTGATAATCTTCATGGAGAAAAAGAAAAGGGATATCATTATGCGGTCATCTTGGAACAGTATTACATGGACACGTCTAGTCTTGATGAGCTTGACCATTGGTCACGTGGATTCGGGCTACTACGCAGGTGCTCATTTTTCCTATCGCCCCGCAAGTGCTGATGGACTCGGAAATGCGGTGAGTGCAATTATGTTTAGAAATGTCTATCTCAGCCCTAAGCGAACGATTTCTTTGAGCTGTTGAATTGCAGTGTTGTTACGACCACGTGTTATGCACAGCTTTTGGAATAAATCTCATTGAAAATTTCAGATTTTAACATCGAGAACCCCCCCCCCCCCAATAAAATGCTCAGCTACGACCACGATGGAAGCACAGAGACACTAAGACCCCATTCCCACAGATTTTATATCTATCCCTGTGGGGAGTCTCACTAGATTACTGTCAGCTTAGCCGGCTTAAGCGTCTGTCCCGGTTACTAAAAGCTGTAAGGGGGTAATTAACTGTCGCGCGCTTGGCTGACTGCAATTTAGCGTGAACCCCAGGGAGTTAGGTCGATCTAAATCTAAATCTCTGGGAATGCACTCTAATACAGTATGGCCCCAAGACTTGTTTGTATAAGTTGGGGTGGGGACATATTGCATAAGTATCGAATTTTTAGCAATTTTGAAACACTGTCGTTCTTTGTCATCATACCAATGAAGCATTGTCTCAATCGATTTACCACAGTAATGAATATGTTCCACCTTGCTCGATTGAAAAAAATGGAAACAAATATTCAGCGTTGCCTCAATCACTGAAAAGAAGACATCACTGAGCCTCTTTGACAAGTAAAAACATACAAATGCTTTGTAAAAAAATGTTTAAAAACTGGCTTTATTATTGACGTGAAGAGTGTCTCTTATATTCTTCAAACTAAATGTTTTAATTTTATTTATTTAAACGTCAGTCTACGATTGTACATTGAAAATGGACAAGACAAAACAAAACTAAACCATTAATCTTGTCACATAACCTTTGAATGAATTTAGTCCAACTGGATAAAATTTTATCATTATGAAAAGGAAAAGACTGAGTTCATTTTCTGGAATTTAATTCCGACGATTTATCTTCAGTTTGATTTATCACCACGTAGAGTTACGCTAGTGCCGTCCTGCCATCGCCCTTGCTCTAGCTTGCGCCATCGCGGCTCTGGCCTTGGCCAACGCTCTTCCTCTCGCTAACGCTCTAGCTTTAGCTGCTGCAGCCGCTCTTGCCATCGCTCTTGCCTTTGCTGCCACAGCCGCTCTCGCCATTGTCAGCGTTTTCTCGTTGATGCCCAGCAAAGCTTCGTACGACTCAACGTCGAAGTGACAGTCGGACATTGCAATGTCTTTTATTTCCTTCCAGTTTATATTGTTCCCTATGCCAACAACGCAAATTTCTACACCTGAAATAAAGTAGAAAGAGATTTATTTCAATCTCCAATATTAAGTGTTATTATTAAAATTCAAAGGCGAGTTTGCGCTTAAGCCGGTTTAGGAACGCATTGTGCCTCTTTTGTAAAATAGAAATTATTCCCATTTTAGACTTTAATTTTTCTATTTTATTATTTTTTTCGATGTAGGGTGCGGTCAGATTCACACATTCCTGCTAAATTTCAATCAGTGGAATCAGCTTAATCAGCACACGATAGCTGATTACATGTACCCCCTAACTGCTGGAGGAGGCGCGTCAGACAATTAAGCTGATTCCACTAACTGCACTTTAATAGCGAGAATCCCCCTCAAAGTTGGACCAACCCAGGTAGTACTATGTGTGAATCTGAATGCGGTCACAGTAAAATGTTTTAGAGAATCATATTTGAAGCGTTGAAGAAAGGTGTAAAACAGTATGGGTAATAGACGTTTTACACCCCATTTCCATAGATTAGATCGACCTACTTTAGATCGACCTCACTCCCTGGGGGTTCACGCTAAATAGCTGTCAGCCGGGCGGACACGAAAGTTAATTACCCCCTTCCTGCTTGTAGTAGGCGGGACGGACATTTAAGTCGGATTATCTGAAAGTGATCTAGTGAGACTCCCCGCGGGGATAGATCGATCTAAAATCTATGGGAATAGAGCCTTAGATTTCCAACAAATATCAAGTCAAAGATATGTGCATCAGTGTCAAGATGTTGTCCCAATTAAAGGTTCTCAATATAAAGAAAACGAGGATCACTTTTCTAGAAAATTCTTAAGTCTCGCGAGATCAGTAAAATTGTGTTTAGTGAAAATGACACACCTGTCCCAGTTAATAATTACTTCTCAAGCTACTACTATTCTTTTGTGAATGTCATTCTGCGCGTTGATAGTGTATTAACCACTTACCATTCTTCTTCAGCTCGTCTGCTGGGATTTTTGGATTCCCGCCTCTGTTTGACTGACCGTCAGTAATGACCCACGCTACTTTCACATTTTCCCTCACTCCATATTGATCAAAATGTTTCTTGGCCAATCTCAGTGCATCAGCCGTGGCTGTTGAACGGCCTAATATAAAACGGATACAAATTAGATTTGGAAAAAAATGTACATCTAATTTAAGACAATGATCACTTTGCAACTGTTTTTCCACAAATTACCATTCAAATTTTCATCATCTTATTTTGAGTATTATTTGAACCTTGTTGCACATTTTACATCATATTAGAATGTAAACCGCAGAAATGTTGACATTGGTATTTTAGTTTGAAATTTCATTTTAACAATTCATCTTTTTTAGGGACTGTTTATTTGAGAAAATTCGCCCTCAGCGTTTTGTTTTAAAGATACCGTATTTAAAGCGGAAATTTAGTGCCTTACCATCGTCGTAGTTAATTTTCCCGACTGCTGCTTTGATGGCCGCTGCACTAGTATATTGGCGTAGAGTGAACTCCACATGAGTTTTGGCCGGAGATGAAAATTCTATCAGTCCAACGTGGGTTCCCGATGGAGAAATTTTCGATTTTAGATCAATCACATCCACTTGTGCCTGTGTTTTGAAAAAAAGTTTAAAAGACAATAAGGGCTGATAATTTTTTAATGTTTGGTTTACTTTCTAAATGTACAGTCGCAGTGTACATGTAGGTGATGCATATATCAGATACAGACACCTTGGTTCGAAAGGGCGAATGTATAGGTTTACCGAAGTTACCCCGAATTTCACCGAAGTTCTATAAATAGCACAAAAAATTCTCGATCACAAGTCGGATCGCTGTTATTCTTAAAGGGAAACCGACATTTAATATTAATTTTACTGAAATTCCCTTCAAAATGTGGACACTGACAAATGTAATTCCGTAGTTTTCGTTGTGATGTTCGATGTGCAAATTTCATACATCTTATTCATTCATAGTATCTTTTGGTGGAAAAATTCTAATTCCACGTTAACCTAGTATTGATTTTCAATGATGTTCTCGCATAGATAAAATTGAAGTGTTTAATTTTTTTAAAATTATTTAACAGTTTATCAATTAATTAATTAATACGTTTATTTATTTATATACCGAACTATAGCTTACCTGTACCCCTTTCTTCGCCTTGTCAAAATGCTCAGACCCAATACTACCGCTGCTGTCCAGAACATAAAGGAAATCCAGATTGGGGGTCACGTAGGTAGTTGTTGCCCCCCTTGATGTTCCCCTTGGCCCTGCCGGTCCTCTTACAGAGGGGCCACCGGGACCTGCCGGTCCGCGGGGCACCACTACTTTCTTTGGAGTCAGGAAACTGGATATTTTATCAAGTATCTTTTTGGCTACGGTGTCCTGGTCATCGCGCCCTGGAATGGTTTAGCAATTATAATTTTACTGAATGCCACCTTTAATGATTATATGGCCTAATTTTTTTCCTTAAATTCATTAAGACGTTAAATTACAAGTAGCTTTTATGCTTGATAACTTCTCCTTAGAAATTCAGTCTTCTTTTCAGTCTGCCATGGGTGAGAATGTTAACGCATCTGCTTCTAGTGTTATTTGCCTCTAAGTAAGGAAAAAGGTTCCATTCGATGGTGTCTTAAAAAAAAGAATCCCAAGTTATCTCCCCGTTTTTGCATCCTTCATGAGTTTTCTTAAATTTTAGGCGACTCGTTTTCTCCACAGTTTATCATGAAGTCAACCACGGTATTAGTGCAAATTCTTTGTTTAGATCCTACATCTTACATCAGTGCAGCCGTTATGAACAAATACATCAATATGTGTTAATTCTGCAGGTTGGTGATGCCAATGAAACGACCACTAGATCTCACCTCCTTCATTAAAATAAAATACATTACCTTCTACAATAAAGACTAGTGTCACACAAATAATGAACGCTTGAATGCCTGTTGTTTTCATCTTGAGTGATTTTATGCGTTGGTGCGGACTACACCGTCCTTTTATAAGGTAACCCCACAGTACATTAAGGTTTTAATATGCAACTTTCCCTATTCGTGGTAATTATACGTCGCAGTCCAAGTAGCATCCTTTTCCTTGATAGTTTTAAAATAACGTTACTTTCATGAACGCTCCTGTAACTTTATGTTACCCGAGTCCTAGCCACAAACGCCATAAAACACCTTTGCCTAGTTGAATATTTTATGTGGAAATGATTAACCTTTTAAAACCATACCCCTAATCAGAGTCGCCTCATATGGCCGCACCCTCCCTAAACATTCGCTAAAACCAACGTTTGACAGCTATTAGACCGCTTTGAGACTATTACTATTGTTCCCAGTGGTCCATATACCAAGAAGTGATATTTCCTTGTATGTTTACCTACTTCTGCATTCGCTTGGATACCAAATAACGGAGTGTCACTTAAAGCCAATAAAGATACTACGTAGAATGGTAATATTCAGGATGGACCACATAAACTTAACAGTCAGAAGACTGAAAAAATATATCCCTGTTTGTGGTTAGGTAAGGCCTGGGCAAAATTGGTAATTTTGTCCATGGGTAAAGGTATGCCAGAAAAAGGGGCAGCAGTATTTGCATGTGTGCGGAAGACCGCTTTGTCAACATTTATAGGAAATTATAAGGAAGCCTCTTAAGGATATGCTTAAGGATATATACTTTTTTAATTCAGTGCGCGTGCGTGAGGCTGTTTCCAATAAAACAAGCTGTCCGGCAAATGTGACGTAAATCTGAACAGTGACAGCTGTAAACTGGCCAATGACACAGAGAGATTTTTAGTCGGATCACCGACCTGCTGACTCTGTGTGGGGGAAGCCTGAATGGAATGTTATGTGACGCCAAGGTTGGATGACAAGTTATCAGAGATGTTAGAATAATTACCATCCATACTGTAAGTTGAAAAGTACAGACAGATATTCCTTTGGCAGCATGGGACGGTGAAGACGGCAGCGATACTGAGGATATAAGACATTTGTTTTACTTGTATGGAAGATGTTTGTGTCCAAGACATTTCGTGCGGATGTCATTTGATCTGGGGAATAAAACGGGTGATAAATCTTGATGCAATAGGGAGCGAACAACCACGTGGCCACTGACGAAAAAGATGGTCATTTCCACCAGGTTGGGAACAGTTCATCTTTGTCTTTTGCTTTTTGTATGGATAATGACACTTTGTGGAACTGTTGAAGGTTGGAATTGAAGTGGAGGGGCTTACAACGAACGCGGTAGTAGCATAATGTTGATGTTGTACAGTAAATGGAAGACAGGCGTATTTATGATAGTCGGGATATGCGACACCAAGAAACTAGTGATAAAAAGAATTGTGACTGACTTACATGTAAGTGAAACTGTGCTATTATTGTCGTTCAACCGAGTCATTACACCATCCATGCAATCTCATTTTTTGTCCTAAGAATCAATTACTTCACATGGCTTCGTGTGACTAGATTCATACCATATAGTACATAGCAGTAAATAGATTCTTCTTGAGAAAAACATTACTGTTATCTGTATTGGTTTATATAATTGTAATGTGAATAAATTTGTTTAAAATATTGAATTCTTTCATCATCTGTATACACGTGGTCGACTTGTCGTCGTATTGTAAAATTGCTTTATTTATTTTACCCAAAAATGCCTCCAAATTTTGAACAAGCAATTGCGTTTCATCTATCATTCAGCAGTTACATAAAATTTACCGAGTCTTTTGGTTTTAATAGTCGTAACCCCAAACGCTTTCTAAAATAGAAAAAATCCTAGCTATACTGTTGACTGATATTACCTTTAAAATAATTATTTCTTGAAACTGCTTAACTACGTTGCATTGTTTATTTCAGTTCAGTTCATTGTTCATTTGAATTTTTTAATCTTTTAATCCCGACTCATAATTTTTTAAAATAAATTTTGCCCAAACGTTAATTTTATCCGTACCTTCTACGTTCAGATCACACTAGAATCGAACAGAACAAAAAATCTTGTGTAAAGAAATTTTGATAAAATTTGTCCAAAAAAGTCAAGTCGCCGATAAGAACTAAAAACGCGGGGTGAAAATTTGGGTGGGCTACCGGGTGAATAGACATGTCAGACTGAGAACCTGAAGTTGCAGTATTGATTCCCAAATATGGTAAATTTTTGTTTTAAAAAACGAGTATTCGTACCATAACTATAAAGGTGAGAAACAAAGTTTAGGGTGGGAGGTTGGGTGAATAGAGCAACTGGTAACGTTGCTGACTGCAAACCAGAAGGTTACAGGATCGATTCCTAAACACGACACATTTTTGTGAAAAAAAAAAGAGTTTTAGTCCCATAACTATAAAGGGAAGATGCAAAGTTTAGGGTGGGTGGTTGGGTGAATAGAGCAACTGGTAACGTTGCAGACTACGAACCAGAAGGTTACAGGATCGAGTCCCATGGAACATTCATTTTGTAGAAAAAAGAATTGGACCTCATTGACTATAAAGGTTTCGTTAAAATTGCACGAAATTCTTTGGGGCTGATGGCTCAGTGGGCACCACCACTGATTCTAAAGTTAAAGAAATAAGAATAGGAGATCGAAATGGACAAAATCGGGTAAAACTTTTTTTATTGTTATTTTAAATTTTACTAAGATAAACACTACAGAGAAAAATATGAAACCTGATTAATTAAACAATAAAGAAGTTGAAAGTAATGAATAGGCTTTATTCGTTTAACTTCAATAATATTATTAAAGCACGGCTCAAATTACACAATATCAAGATAACGGCACTAAATTTGTTACTTCAATGTACGACAATCCAAACATCTGACTTTATTCATAGTAATCGTAAGAATCCCACCTCCCAGTGTAATGCAAGAAAAATTAATGTGCACACTCCTCCAAACTATATATATATATATATATATCTCGTTATGATGGAAAGGACACTGGTGGTCATGGTTCTGTATTTAGACAGCCAAAAATTGCAGACTTAATAATAATAATAATAATAATAATAATAATAATAAAATTCGCAACCTATAGTTCAAAGTTTTTAAAGGATTGTGAAATACATGTATAAACGTTAAATATGTCAAATAAAGATAGCATATGTTGATACAGAAGCTTAAATGGGACAATGTAGCCATACACTTTGAAGAGCACGAACAAGACTGACAAAATGTTCAAAGTTACAGAAAAAGTGAAAAATCATATTGGAAAAAGTACAAAATGACGCTTACAAAATAGTAACTTTCTGATAAAGGTTTGCCAGGGGTGACTACAAAATTATACACACATTTACTCTCAGTGGTGTACTGTTTGTGTACCGTCTCACCTTTATTTACCATTTCCTAATATTATGCCATACCTATTTTTAAGTGAAAAAGACAACTTGCACTAACACAGTTAAATCCAAAGCAAAACAAAGTGTTCTAGCATACAGATTTTTAAATAACCAAAACTGTTTTGGAATTTAGCGCATTCTCTCACGTTAGGAGTCGCCGAAGACCCAAAATTAAACAAAACTGGTAAAGTTCTTTCTACGTTTTGGTGGGACAATATGTTACAAATGTAGGGACCGTGTAGTCATTTGCCTCGGTATTTGGCCTTACATGCTAAGCAATGCCTACTTGCCCTAGTACTATTCAAGGCTGAAATCTGAGGCAAACGGTCACTATAATTCATACATATTCAATAGGCACGTACATAATTTGCAAGTAAACCCTTAATAACACAAAAATGTTAAGAAACATATCAATTTTAACTGTTGGATTACAGGCTTCTTTCAAATGTCCACACTCAGGATTATTGAAATCAAAAGGTGCATTTTGACTGTTGTAACTTCTCCATGGGGACATATCTTCGTCTCTTGAATGCACTGGTGACTGAAATAACATATTTAAAATGAGAATTTTAGACACACGAGAAATCATTTATTCCACGGTTTTAATTCAATGCAGTATTTGTTCTCTTTCATATATATAGTGAATACCTTGTGTTTCTGCTGTTTACGCAATTTCCATATAAGAGTCTATATATATCAAAATTTTAATATTTCAAGACTAGATATCGTCACAATATTTACGAAATACAAATCGAACTGGGCATTCCCGCTGTCTCTCAGCTTAAACAGATAAACTGCCAAAACTTGGGGGGGTTACATGTACATTTGTACTGTAAAAAGACACCCTGGCACATAATACAATTTTGAAATCCTCCATCTTATTTAAAAGTTTTGTGCTCACGTATTTCTGCCAGTAACGAGACAAGCTGGTCAATCGACCTGCAAACTGTAGACTACTAAGTACATGTACTTACACGTTGTTGTTGTGGCCGGGAAGAGCGGGTAGCTTTGAACACACCAGGCACCATATTTTATCCAGGAGAATCGCCATTTCGTCCTGAAATCTTTGCCTAACATCATGGCTCCCTGAATGAATACTTGTCACTTGCAGTTGGCATAATTTGAATAACAATAACAGGTCAGGTGGATCGCAGGCTCATGATTGTGTTAGAGAAGTTCTACCTGTCCGGGAGCGAGCCGCACCCGATTTAAAAATACACGCTATTTCGAAGACTTGTGTTTCCAGTTTGTTTTTAGTTTTTCTTGTAATGGAGACGTGGATTGGTGAATTTCTAATTAACAGCTCCAATTTGGGTATATACAGAGTAATTTTCTGACTGGTATTGGATAGGCTATACCTTTGTAATTTAGAGATCATTACTGAAAATTTCATCTTTAATATCGAAATATTCCTTGCTCAATATGATTAAGACTAATCATTAATTAAAAAAGATGGAAAATGCAAGGAAAACCATGTAAAAGGTACACTATGTGGGGTTTACCAGCAAAAATGAAATTTCCTCGAAAAAAAAAAAAAATTTTCCTACTAGCAAATCGTTGCTCAAGCCGTTCCTGCATTTAGATTCGATGTTTTACTAATTTTTTTGTTCAATGATTGGCCAGTCAGTTAGAATGCCATGTCTTTCTGTGCACTTCAGAAGGAAATATCGACGTTAGTTACTTTTATCCGAGGGGTTTTTAAAGATTTTAAGGTCTGAATAGGGAAAGATATGTATACATTTACATATGATTTTGAGGATTTTTTCAAACGCGTACAGTATCCATTTAAGGTCGAAAACAAAGACTGTCAATACTGCCAAATTTGTTCATAGAAAAATTAGTTATAATAAAAAAAAACTAGTTCTGCTCTGCAGAAGAAAAAAAAAGGAACAAGGGCGAGGTATAATAATCATCCCATATGTTTATTGATACTATGCAGAACAGTTCATATGAGAATAAATATGAATAAATTATAAATATTATTGAAAGTATAATGCTGAATATATACATTAGTCAATTTATTAAAAAATAAAGCACTTGGTCTATGTAGTAGCTCTAGCTATGCCTGCACAAAATGACATGCGTAGGCCTAATGTTCACATATATATAACACATCTACAAAGCCATAAAATATTCAAGACATGCAATTCAGATATACAGAAATCTATTTCAACTCAGTTAAAGTTTTTCATCAATAAAGATTAACATGTGAAAGGCCTATACATGTTTCAATATAAATAATATATCGTTATTTAAATATTATTATATACAGAGATTTAAAAAATTATAGCACTAAAACTATATTCAAAACTGCTGGAACCCAAGCAAATGAATATATATGTGTTCTGCAATACATTTAAACTCTTCAAAAAATTCAACTCTCATCTTCAAGAGACCGCAGGCAATGTTACAATGAGTTCTACCGCAAAATAACAATTTGAAACCTGAGGACCAACGCCACCTTTTGTTCATGCAGAGTACTAGTGCGCAGTAAGCAAGTTGTTAAACGCTACACAAGATGCTGGGCCTCGTCGTCTGCCATATCTGAATAAGAGCGCGCCATAGCTTGGGCGATATGATCCTTTGTGTTCCAGCCGGGCCTGGGGAGATGAGGAAGATAATAAATATTATAAAAACGTGTCTGGTAAAAAAATGATACGTCTAGTAAACGTTTGGGTTTTGTATCTTTAGACATGCAAGGCTGACAATAATGAAGGGGAATTCAAACATCCGCGAACTCCAGTTCAAGTTGATAAATACAAGCAACTTACCAGGCCTGAAAAGAATGGACATGGCATATGCTCTAGAATATTATGTTAAAACGACATTAAGTATATGCTGTTACGGGGTTTAAACAATCTACAAGTACGGCGTTAAGCTACATGTAAAAGTATGACATTAAATGTACGACGCAAAACGTTAGTTTCTTTGATGGCAGGTATTATCTTTATAATACGGCATAAAAAATAATATTAAAAATTATGTGAAAACAGACAAATATAAAACAAAAACATCGTGGCTATTGAATAGGTACTGTGTGTGTATGGGTAAGCAAGAGTGTATAAGCTAAAGAGGAAGTCCTCCAGTCAGTGATAAAACGAGTAAAAGAGACAGCAATGAACTCGACATATCTTTTTCGCATTTATTGCTCTTTTTTCTTTTCCATTACTTCCAATTTATTTAATGACTTTGACTTAACTAACAAATCTGACTAGCCGCATAAAATGCCATCATCACTTTCAAGAACGGACTAAATGACACAAACTGGAAATGTTGTATTTCGTGAAATAAACTCAGCAATTCTGTCGTGTTTATGAGCCAATATTTGAGTAGACAGTCTTCGTTTGAACAGCAGTCAACTTTGCGTCTCTCTCTCTCCTGAGGTTGGTATTTCAATTTGAGATACTCACAACTTTACAAGTCTCCTTTATTTCCGAGGATCCTCTTTAATTCCAAACACATACAGTGCCAATGATTCCTTGCAAATCACTGTTTTATAGATTCCAGGTTAAACAGCGATTATAGGCTAAATCATTCATTCCTTTGAAATTCATCACAAAAATAGAAAATTAACTGCCAGGGTGCTCTTCACGACAGGATAAGCCAGACTCGCAGAAGCTGTTTTCTGCGCCATATGTTTAATACCGTGGTAACTGGCTTTTTTATGTCCCATCTGAAATATATTATGGACAATATGATTTAACCAATCGTGGGTAATTATGTCAAGTCGGGCGTACCTTGACATGATCACGTACAAGTTATAGATACTAATTGAATGTTGAATTGTTTTACTAAAACTGACTAGATGACTTCCATTGGTGAATAACATATCGTTAAAACGAAATATTCAAATTAAAGGTAGTACAATGTATGTCTTCTCTAAAATACCAAAGGTAGAAAAATTTACTGCTTTTTCCGTTGGCAAGGTCGTTCATATGTGAATATGTTCTTGTACAGGATGCCATAAAATTTCCCGTAGATTCTGTATTTCAGGTTATAGGTATCTGATGTGGTTTGCTGTATGGTAAAAACTATATACAATACAATATCAACATTACCTGATAACGTGTTTCTTCTGCTCGCTAGTTACATAGGTTATCTATCCCAGCATTCGGTCACATAAACAAGTTTCGTAACACAAAATATCAAATACGGAGATTTTTGCACACATTGGCCTTGATTACAGAAGGACAGGCACCGCGTGGATAAAGAAAATTAGGCGTATTTCATTTCTTCAGCAATGCTTACTAAAAGGTTGGCGTTTGATAGAAAATACGCCATGGCTTATCAACTCAACACTTGAAATCCGTGAGTAGAAAATGTTTTGGTTATATATGCAGAAGCACAGAGTCGTGATTTTTATTGTTGTTGTTTCCGTTTTCGCCTAGGGAACCAAATGGCCTTGTTCATTTGAAAATATGCTTGAAGCTAATGTAAGCATATGTCTGCAAGGCAATCCATTCAAGCCAAAGAGAAATCTAAAATGCAAATATATGTTTGCTTTCAAGCCTAGACGTGCTGTGTATACAATCGAAACAATTCGGCATTTTTCGGTGCTGAAAGTGAGCGGCAGAGGCTGGGGGCACCCTTAGTTTCAGAGAGTTTCTGAAAACCCAGGTCTATCATCTCTAGGTATATCTATTGTGTTTCGGTGATCAGATAGAGGTAAATTTCCAATTATCTCTAAAATGCAGGGTGACTGGGGGCACTAAGGCAATCACTCGAACTGTGACTTGATGTGTCTGGAATAAAGCGGCAGTCATATGAAGCAAAATTCCGTGATCAACTTAAGAACCAATTGCAAAGCATTCATATTACCTGTACATAGACTTCCTGAAGACGGGAACTCTTGGATTTACAACTGCTTGAAAAATCCTGTACAGTTTACGTAAAAATTTTGTCACTAGGCGACGTAATGTTTACTCTTTTTGTCAACTAGTAGGCCTTCAGTTTTGTTTTGTATAAGCGATATACAGATGTAGTCGTTTTATGGCATTAGCTACAAGTCCGAACTGTCATATAACCTAATATGTTGGAAACGGCCAGGGATGGTGTATCAGTTAAAATACCAATTTTTAGTCATGATCTAGGATCCAAAATAATCCTAGTCATGATATAGCAGGATCGATTGTAGCACAGCAGGACGCCCATACCCACTAGACAAAACAATATCATTCGGTTGTCCCTTCCCCAAAATTGCACTCTGAGACCTACAAAATTGCAATCAAGAGTCCCGAAATATTTTTAATCAGAAAAAACAAAGGCGTTCAAAGGCGAGGGAAGCACAAACAAACTCGGCAAGTGATGCAGTATTTTCTGGTTCCTTTTTAGATTTGTTGAATTTCAATGTAACGTAAGTATAATACAAAGGTGGCAATTAAATGATCATATTAAAAATTACCGTTTCTACTGGATAGGGGATATTACTACAAAAGGCACGGGTGCATGGTGATGGGGCGGAGGGGGTGGACAGGGGTAACAGGTCATACTCAACCCTATCTGATATACATTTAAGTTAACCAAACAGGACGTGATGGGCAGAATTTGAGTTCATGGGAACAGCCAAGGTGTTTAAGGTAGCTGGAAAGGGGCACAGTGCTCCGCGATCAGACCGTCATACTCAGACCGTTCTCTCTCTTTTTTTTTTTTTTTTTTTTTTTTTTTTTTAGTAAAC